>JASERS010000006.1:25130463-25179778 GCA_036711965.1 Onthophagus sagittarius | reverse complement strand
AAAGTTACACAAGACCTCTTAATAATATTTTTAATCGCTATCTCGGTAACCGTAAGTCCAAAAAATAAAAAGGTGTCAGATATGAGCGATTTGGCGTTCTAGCAGCATTTTGAAAGATATTAGAAATTTCTATCTTAATGGGTGCCAAAGTTACACAAGACCTCTTAATAATATATTTAATCGCTATCTCGGTAACCGTAAGTCCAAAAAATAAAAAGGTGTCAGATATGAGCGATTTGGCGTTCTAGCAGCATTTTGAAACATATTAGAAATTTCTATCTTAATGGGTGCCAAAGTTACACAAGACCTCTTAATAATATTTTTAATCGCTATCTCGGTAACCGTAAGTCCAAAAAATAAAAAGGTGTCAGATATGAGCGATTTGGCGTTCTAGCAGCATTTTGAAACATATTAGAAATTTCTATCTTAATGGGTGCCAAAGTTACACAAGACCTCTTAATAATATTTTTAATCGCTATCTCGGTAACCGTAAGTCCAAAAAATAAAAAGGTGTCAGATATGAGCGATTTGGCGTTCTAGCAGCATTTTGAAACATATTAGAAATTTCTATCTTAATGGGTGCCAAAGTTACACAAGACCTCTTAATAATATTTTTAATCGCTATCTCGGTAACCGTAAGTCCAAAAAATAAAAAGGTGTCAGATATGAGCGATTTGGCGTTCTAGCAGCATTTTGAAACATATTAGAAATTTCTATCTTAACTGGGTGCCAAAGTTACACAAGACCTCTTAATAATATTTTTAATCGCTATCTCGGTAACCGTAAGTCCAAAAAATAAAAAGGTGTCAGATATGAGCGATTTGGCGTTCTAGCAGCATTTTGAAACATATTAGAACTTTCTATCTTAATGGGTGCCAAAGTTACACAAGACCTCTTAATAATATTTTTAATCGCTATCTCGGTAACCGTAAGTCCAAAAAATAAAAAGGTGTCAGATATGAGCGATTTGGCGTTCTAGCAGCATTTTGAAACATATTAGAACTTTCTATCTTAATGGGTGCCAAAGTTACACAAGACCTCTTAATAATATTTTTAATCGCTATCTCGGTAACCGTAAGTCCAAAAAATAAAAAGGTGTCAGATATGAGCGATTTGGCGTTCTATCAGCATTTTGAAACATATTAGAAATTTCTATCTTAATGGGTGCCAAAGTTACACAAGACCTCTTAATAATATTTTTAATCGCTATCTCGGTAACCGTAAGTCCAAAAAATAAAAAGGTGTCAGATATGAGCGATTTGGCGTTCTAGCAGCATTTTGAAACATATTAGAACTTTCTATCTTAATAGGTGCCAAAGTTACACAAGACCTCTTAATAATATTTTTAATCGCTATCTCGGTAACCGTAAGTCCAAAAAATAAAAAGGTGTCAGATATGAGCGATTTGGCGTTCTAGCAGCATTTTGAAACATATTAGAACTTTCTAGTCTTAATGGGTGCCAAAGTTACACAAGACCTCTTAATAATATTTTTAATCGCTATCTCGGTAACCGTAAGTCCAAAAAATAAAAAGGTGTCAGATATGAGCGATTTGGCGTTCTAGCAGTATTTTGAAACATATTAGAAATTTCTATCTTAATGGGTGCCAAAGTTACACAAGACCTCTTAATAATATTTTAATCGCTATCTCGGTAACCGTAAGTCCAAAAAATAAAAAGGTGTCAGATATGAGCGATTTGGCGTTCTAGCAGCATTTTGAAACATATTAGAAATTTCTATCTTAATGGGTGCCAAAGTTACACAAGACCTCTTAATAATATTTTTAATCGCTATCTCGGTAACCGTAAGTCCAAAAAATAAAAAGGTGTCAGATATGAGCGATTTGGCGTTCTAGCAGCATTTTGAAACATATTAGAAATTTCTATCTTAATGGGTGCCAAAGTTACACAAGACCTCTTAATAATATTTTAATCGCTATCTCGGTAACCGTAAGTCCAAAAAATAAAAAGGTGTCAGATATGAGCGATTTGGCGTTCTAGCAGCATTTTGAAACATATTAGAAATTTCTATCTTAATGGGTGCCAAAGTTACACAAGACCTCTTAATAATATTTTTAATCGCTATCTCGGTAACCGTATGTCCAAAAAATAAAAAGGTGTCAGATATGAGCGATTTGGCGTTCTAGCAGCATTTTGAAACATATTAGAAATTTCTATCTTAATGGGTGCCAAAGTTACACAAGACCTCTTAATAATATTTTTAATCGCTATCTCGGTAACCGTAAGTCCAAAAAATAAAAAGGTGTCAGATATGAGCGATTTGGCGTTCTAGCAGCATTTTGAAACATATTAGAAATTTCTATCTTAATGGGTGCCAAAGTTACACAAGACCTCTTAATAATATTTTTAATCGCTATCTCGGTAACCGTAAGTCCAAAAAATAAAAAGGTATCAGATATGAGCGATTTGGCGTTCTAGCAGCATTTTGAAACATATTAGAACTTTCTATCTTAATGGGTGCCAAAGTTACACAAGACCTCTTAATAATATTTTTAATCGCTATCTCGGTAACCGTAAGTCCAAAAAATAAAAAGGTGTCAGATATGAGCGATTTGGCGTTCTAGCAGCATTTTGAAAGATATTAGAAATTTCTATCTTAATGGGTGCCAAAGTTACACAAGACCTCTTAATAACATATTTAATCGCTATCTCGGTAACCGTAAGTCCAAAAAATAAAAAGGTGTCAGATATGAGCGATTTGGCGTTCTAGCAGCATTTTGAAACATATTAGAAATTTCTATCTTAATGGGTGCCAAAGCTACACAAGACCTCTTAATAATATTTTTAATCGCTATCTCGGTAACCGTAAGTCCAAAAAATAAAAAGGTGTCAGATATGAGCGATTTGGCGTTCTAGCAGCATTTTGAAACATATTAGAAATTTCTATCTTAATGGGTGCCAAAGTTACACAAGACCTCTTAATAATATTTTTAATCGCTATCTCGGTAACCGTAAGTCCAAAAAATAAAAAGGTGTCAGATATGAGCGATTTGGCGTTCTAGCAGCATTTTGAAACATATTAGAAGTTTCTATCTTAATGGGTGCCAAAGTTACACAAGACCTCTTAATAATATTTTTAATCGCTATCTCGGTAACCGTAAGTCCAAAAAATAAAAAGGTGCCAGATATGAGCGATTTGGCGTTCTAGCAGCATTTTGAAACATATTAGAAATTTCTATCTTAACGGGTGCCAAAGTTACACAAGACCTCTTAATAATATTTTTAATCGCTATCTCGGTAACCGTAAGTCCAAAAAATAAAAAGGTGTCAGATATGAGCGATTTGGCGTTCTAGCAGCATTTTGAAACATATTAGAACTTTCTATCTTAATGGGTGCCAAAGTTACACAAGACCTCTTAATAATATTTTTAATCGCTATCTCGGTAACCGTAAGTCCAAAAAATAAAAAGGTGTCAGATATGAGCGATTTGGCGTTCTAGCAGCATTTTGAAACATATTAGAACTTTCTATCTTAATGGGTGCCAAAGTTACACAAGACCTCTTAATAATATTTTTAATCGCTATCTCGGTAACCGTAAGTCCAAAAAATAAAAAGGTGTCAGATATGAGCGATTTGGCGTTCTATCAGCATTTTGAAACATATTAGAAATTTCTATCTTAATGGGTGCCAAAGTTACACAAGACCTCTTAATAATATTTTTAATCGCTATCTCGGTAACCGTAAGTCCAAAAAATAAAAAGGTGTCAGATATGAGCGATTTGGCGTTCTAGCAGCATTTTGAAACATATTAGAACTTTCTATCTTAATAGGTGCCAAAGTTACACAAGACCTCTTAATAATATTTTTAATCGCTATCTCGGTAACCGTAAGTCCAAAAAATAAAAAGGTGTCAGATATGAGCGATTTGGCGTTCTAGCAGCATTTTGAAACATATTAGAACTTTCTGTCTTAATGGGTGCCAAAGTTACACAAGACCTCTTAATAATATTTTTAATCGCTATCTCGGTAACCGTAAGTCCAAAAAATAAAAAGGTGTCAGATATGAGCGATTTGGCGTTCTAGCAGTATTTTGAAACATATTAGAAATTTCTATCTTAATGGGTGCCAAAGTTACACAAGACCTCTTAATAATATTTTTAATCGCTATCTCGGTAACCGTAAGTCCAAAAAATAAAAAGGTGTCAGATATGAGCGATTTGGCGTTCTAGCAGCATTTTGAAACATATTAGAAATTTCTATCTTAATGGGTGCCAAAGTTACACAAGACCTCTTAATAATATTTTTAATCGCTATCTCGGTAACCGTAAGTCCAAAAAATAAAAAGGTGTCAGATATGAGCGATTTGGCGTTCTAGCAGCATTTTGAAACATATTAGAAATTTCTATCTTAATGGGTGCCAAAGTTACACAAGACCTCTTAATAATATTTTTAATCGCTATCTCGGTAACCGTAAGTCCAAAAAATAAAAAGGTGTCAGATATGAGCGATTTGGCGTTCTAGCAGCATTTTGAAACATATTAGAAATTTCTATCTTAATGGGTGCCAAAGTTACACAAGACCTCTTAATAATATTTTTAATCGCTATCTCGGTAACCGTAAGTCCAAAAAATAAAAAGGTGTCAGATATGAGCGATTTGGCGTTCTAGCAGCATTTTGAAACATATTAGAAATTTCTATCTTAATGGGTGCCAAAGTTACACAAGACCTCTTAATAATATTTTTAATCGCTATCTCGGTAACCGTAAGTCCAAAAAATAAAAAGGTGTCAGATATGAGCGATTTGGCGTTCTAGCAGCATTTTGAAACATATTAGAAATTTCTATCTTAATGGGTGCCAAAGTTACACAAGACCTCTTAATAATATTTTTAATCGCTATCTCGGTAACCGTAAGTCCAAAAAATAAAAAGGTGTCAGATATGAGCGATTTGGCGTTCTAGCAGCATTTTGAAACATATTAGAAATTTCTATCTTAATGGGTGCCAAAGTTACACAAGACCTCTTAATAATATTTTTAATCGCTATCTCGGTAACCGTAAGTCCAAAAAATAAAAAGGTGTCAGATATGAGCGATTTGGCGTTCTAGCAGCATTTTGAAACATATTAGAAATTTCTATCTTAATGGGTGCCAAAGTTACACAAAACCTCTTAATAATATTTTTAATCGCTATCTCGGTAACCGTAAGTCCAAAAAATAAAAAGGTGTCAGATATGAGCGATTTGGCGTTCTAGCAGCATTTTGAAACATATTAGAAATTTCTATCTTAATGGGTGCCAAAGTTACACAAGACCTCTTAATAATATTTTTAATCGCTATCTCGGTAACCGTAAGTCCAAAAAATAAAAAGGTGTCAGATATGAGCGATTTGGCGTTCTAGCAGCATTTTGAAACATATTAGAAATTTCTATCTTAATGGGTGCCAAAGTTACACAAGACCTCTTAATAATATTTTTAATCGCTATCTCGGTAACCGTAAGTCCAAAAAATAAAAAGGTGTCAGATATGAGCGATTTGGCGTTCTAGCAGCATTTTGAAACATATTAGAAATTTCTATCTTAATGGGTGCCAAAGTTACACAAGACCTCTTAATAATATTTTTAATCGCTATCTCGGTAACCGTAAGTCCAAAAAATAAAAAGGTGTCAGATATGAGCGATTTGGCGTTCTAGCAGCATTTTGAAACATATTAGAAATTTCTATCTTAATGGGTGCCAAGGTTACACAAGACCTCTTAATAATATTTTTAATCGCTATCTCGGTAACCGTAAGTCCAAAAAATAAAAAGGTGTCAGATATGAGCGATTTGGCGTTCTAGCAGCATTTTGAAACATATTAGAACTTTCTATCTTAATGGGTGCCAAAGTTACACAAGACCTCTTAATAATATTTTTAATCGCTATCTCGGTAACCGTAAGTCCAAAAAATAAAAAGGTGTCAGATATGAGCGATTTGGCGTTCTAGCAGCATTTTGAAACATATTAGAAATTTCTATCTTAATGGGTGCCAAAGTTACACAAGACCTCTTAATAATATTTTTAATCGCTATCTCGGTAACCGTAAGTCCAAAAAATAAAAAGGTGTCAGATATGAGCGAGTTGGCGTTCTAGCAGCATTTTGAAACATATTAGAAATTTCTATCTTAATGGGTGCCAAAGTTACACAAGACCTCTTAATAATATTTTTAATCGCTATCTCGGTAACCGTAAGTCCAAAAAATAAAAAGGTGTCAGATATGAGCGATTTGGCGTTCTAGCAGCATTTTGAAACATATTAGAACTTTCTATCTTAATGGGTGCCAAAGTTACACAAGACCTCTTAATAATATTTTTAATCGCTATCTCGGTAACCGTAAGTCCAAAAAATAAAAAGGTGTCAGATATGAGCGATTTGGCGTTCTAGCAGCATTTTGAAAGATATTAGAAATTTCTATCTTAATGGGTGCCAAAGTTACACAAGACCTCTTAATAACATATTTAATCGCTATCTCGGTAACCGTAAGTCCAAAAAATAAAAAGGTGTCAGATATGAGCGATTTGGCGTTCTAGCAGCATTTTGAAACATATTAGAAATTTCTATCTTAATGGGTGCCAAAGTTACACAAGACCTCTTAATAATATTTTTAATCGCTATCTCGGTAACCGTAAGTCCAAAAAATAAAAAGGTGTCAGATATGAGCGATTTGGCGTTCTAGCAGCATTTTGAAACATATTAGAAATTTCTATCTTAATGGGTGCCAAAGTTACACAAGACCTCTTAATAATATTTTTAATCGCTATCTCGGTAACCGTAAGTCCAAAAAATAAAAAGGTGTCAGATATGAGCGATTTGGCGTTCTAGCAGCATTTTGAAACATATTAGAAGTTTCTATCTTAATGGGTGCCAAAGTTACACAAGACCTCTTAATAATATTTTTAATCGCTATCTCGGTAACCGTAAGTCCAAAAAATAAAAAGGTGCCAGATATGAGCGATTTGGCGTTCTAGCAGCATTTTGAAACATATTAGAAATTTCTATCTTAACGGGTGCCAAAGTTACACAAGACCTCTTAATAATATTTTTAATCGCTATCTCGGTAACCGTAAGTCCAAAAAATAAAAAGGTGTCAGATATGAGCGATTTGGCGTTCTAGCAGCATTTTGAAACATATTAGAACTTTCTATCTTAATGGGTGCCAAAGTTACACAAGACCTCTTAATAATATTTTTAATCGCTATCTCGGTAACCGTAAGTCCAAAAAATAAAAAGGTGTCAGATATGAGCGATTTGGCGTTCTAGCAGCATTTTGAAACATATTAGAACTTTCTATCTTAATGGGTGCCAAAGTTACACAAGACCTCTTAATAATATTTTTAATCGCTATCTCGGTAACCGTAAGTCCAAAAAATAAAAAGGTGTCAGATATGAGCGATTTGGCGTTCTATCAGCATTTTGAAACATATTAGAAATTTCTATCTTAATGGGTGCCAAAGTTACACAAGACCTCTTAATAATATTTTTAATCGCTATCTCGGTAACCGTAAGTCCAAAAAATAAAAAGGTGTCAGATATGAGCGATTTGGCGTTCTAGCAGCATTTTGAAACATATTAGAACTTTCTATCTTAATAGGTGCCAAAGTTACACAAGACCTCTTAATAATATTTTTAATCGCTATCTCGGTAACCGTAAGTCCAAAAAATAAAAAGGTGTCAGATATGAGCGATTTGGCGTTCTAGCAGCATTTTGAAACATATTAGAACTTTCTGTCTTAATGGGTGCCAAAGTTACACAAGACCTCTTAATAATATTTTTAATCGCTATCTCGGTAACCGTAAGTCCAAAAAATAAAAAGGTGTCAGATATGAGCGATTTGGCGTTCTAGCAGTATTTTGAAACATATTAGAAATTTCTATCTTAATGGGTGCCAAAGTTACACAAGACCTCTTAATAATATTTTTAATCGCTATCTCGGTAACCGTAAGTCCAAAAAATAAAAAGGTGTCAGATATGAGCGATTTGGCGTTCTAGCAGCATTTTGAAACATATTAGAAATTTCTATCTTAATGGGTGCCAAAGTTACACAAGACCTCTTAATAATATTTTTAATCGCTATCTCGGTAACCGTAAGTCCAAAAAATAAAAAGGTGTCAGATATGAGCGATTTGGCGTTCTAGCAGCATTTTGAAACATATTAGAAATTTCTATCTTAATGGGTGCCAAAGTTACACAAGACCTCTTAATAATATTTTTAATCGCTATCTCGGTAACCGTAAGTCCAAAAAATAAAAAGGTGTCAGATATGAGCGATTTGGCGTTCTAGCAGCATTTTGAAACATATTAGAAATTTCTATCTTAATGGGTGCCAAAGTTACACAAGACCTCTTAATAATATTTTTATTCGCTATCTCGGTAACCGTAAGTCCAAAAAATAAAAAGGTGTCAGATATGAGCGATTTGGCGTTCTAGCAGCATTTTGAAACATATTAGAAATTTCTATCTTAATGGGTGCCAAAGTTACACAAGACCTCTTAATAATATTTTTAATCGCTATCTCGGTAACCGTAAGTCCAAAAAATAAAAAGGTGTCAGATATGAGCGATTTGGCGTTCTAGCAGCATTTTGAAACATATTAGAAATTTCTATCTTAATGGGTGCCAAAGTTACACAAGACCTCTTAATAATATTTTTAATCGCTATCTCGGTAACCGTAAGTCCAAAAAATAAAAAGGTGTCAGATATGAGCGATTTGGCGTTCTAGCAGCATTTTGAAACATATTAGAAATTTCTATCTTAATGGGTGCCAAAGTTACACAAAACCTCTTAATAATATTTTTAATCGCTATCTCGGTAACCGTAAGTCCAAAAAATAAAAAGGTGTCAGATATGAGCGATTTGGCGTTCTAGCAGCATTTTGAAACATATTAGAAATTTCTATCTTAATGGGTGCCAAAGTTACACAAGACCTCTTAATAATATTTTTAATCGCTATCTCGGTAACCGTAAGTCCAAAAAATAAAAAGGTGTCAGATATGAGCGATTTGGCGTTCTAGCAGCATTTTGAAACATATTAGAAATTTCTATCTTAATGGGTGCCAAAGTTACACAAGACCTCTTAATAATATTTTTAATCGCTATCTCGGTAACCGTAAGTCCAAAAAATAAAAAGGTGTCAGATATGAGCGATTTGGCGTTCTAGCAGCATTTTGAAACATATTAGAAATTTCTATCTTAATGGGTGCCAAAGTTACACAAGACCTCTTAATAATATTTTTAATCGCTATCTCGGTAACCGTAAGTCCAAAAAATAAAAAGGTGTCAGATATGAGCGATTTGGCGTTCTAGCAGCATTTTGAAACATATTAGAAATTTCTATCTTAATGGGTGCCAAAGTTACACAAGACCTCTTAATAATATTTTTAATCGCTATCTCGGTAACCGTAAGTCCAAAAAATAAAAAGGTGTCAGATATGAGCGATTTGGCGTTCTAGCAGCATTTTGAAACATATTAGAAATTTCTATCTTAATGGGTGCCAAAGTTACACAAGACCTCTTAATAATATTTTTAATCGCTATCTCGGTAACCGTAAGTCCAAAAAATAAAAAGGTGTCAGATATGAGCGATTTGGCGTTCTAGCAGCATTTTGAAACATATTAGAACTTTCTATCTTAATGGGTGCCAAAGTTACACAAGACCTCTTAATAATATTTTTAATCGCTATCTCGGTAACCGTAAGTCCAAAAAATAAAAAGGTGTCAGATATGAGCGATTTGGCGTTCTAGCAGCATTTTGAAACATATTAGAAATTTCTATCTTAATGGGTGCCAAAGTTACACAAGACCTCTTAATAATATTTTTAATCGCTATCTCGGTAACCGTAAGTCCAAAAAATAAAAAGGTGTCAGATATGAGCGAGTTGGCGTTCTAGCAGCATTTTGAAACATATTAGAAATTTCTATCTTAATGGGTGCCAAAGTTACACAAGACCTCTTAATAATATTTTTAATCGCTATCTCGGTAACCGTAAGTCCAAAAAATAAAAAGGTGTCAGATATGAGCGATTTGGCGTTCTAGCAGCATTTTGAAACATATTAGAAATTTCTATCTTAATGGGTGCCAAAGTTACACAAGACCTCTTAATAATATATTTAATCGCCATCTCGGTAACCGTAAGTCCAAAAAATAAAAAGGTGTCAGATATGAGCGAGTTGGCGTTCTAGCAGCATTTTGAAACATATTAGAAATTTCTATCTTAATGGGTGCCAAAGTTACACAAGACCTCTTAATAATATTTTTAATCGCTATCTCGGTAACCGTAAGTCCAAAAAATAAAAAGGTGTCAGATATGAGCGAGTTGGCGTTCTAGCAGCATTTTGAAACATATTAGAAATTTCTATCTTAATGGGTGCCAAAGTTACACAAGACCTCTTAATAATATTTTTAATCGCTTTCTCGGTAACCGTAAGTCCGAAAAATAAAAAGGTGTCAGATATGAGCGATTTGGCGTTCTAGCAGCATTTTGAAACATATTAGAAATTTCTATCTTAATGGGTGCCAAAGTTACACAAGACCTCTTAATAATATTTTTAATCGCTATCTCGGTAACCGTAAGTCCAAAAAATAAAAAGGTGTCAGATATGAGCGATTTGGCGTTCTAGCAGCATTTTGAAACATATTAGAAATTTCTATCTTAATGGGTGCCAAAGTTACACAAGACCTCTTAATAATATATTTAATCGCCATCTCGGTAACCGTAAGTCCAAAAAATAAAAAGGTGTCAGATATGAGCGAGTTGGCGTTCTAGCAGCATTTTGAAACATATTAGAAATTTCTATCTTAATGGGTGCCAAAGTTACACAAGACCTCTTAATAATATTTTTAATCGCTATCTCGGTAACCGTAAGTCCAAAAAATAAAAAGGTGTCAGATATGAGCGAGTTGGCGTTCTAGCAGCATTTTGAAACATATTAGAAATTTCTATCTTAATGGGTGCCAAAGTTACACAAGACCTCTTAATAATATTTTTAATCGCTTTCTCGGTAACCGTAAGTCCGAAAAATAAAAAGGTGTCAGATATGAGCGATTTGGCGTTCTAGCAGCATTTTGAAACATATTAGAAATTTCTATCTTAATGGGTGCCAAAGTTACACAAGACCTCTTAATAATATTTTTAATCGCTATCTCGGTAACCGTAAGTCCAAAAAATAAAAAGGTGTCAGATATGAGCGATTTGGCGTTCTAGCAGCATTTTGAAACATATTAGAAATTTCTATCTTAATGGGCGCCAAAGTTACACAAGACCTCTTAATAATATTTTTAATCGCTATCTCGGTAACCGTAAGTCCAAAAAATAAAAAGGTGTCAGATATGAGCGATTTGGCGTTCTAGCAGCATTTTGAAACATATTAGAAATTTCTATCTTAATGGGTGCCAAAGTTACACAAGACCTCTTAATAATATTTTTAATCGCTATCTCGGTAACCGTAAGTCCAAAAAATAAAAAGGTGTCAGATATGAGCGATTTGGCGTTCTAGCAGCATTTTGAAACATATTAGAAATTTCTATCTTAATGGGTGCCAAAGTTACACAAGACCTCTTAATAATATTTTTAATCGCTATCTCGGTAACCGTAAGTCCAAAAAATAAAAAGGTGTCAGATATGAGCGATTTGGCGTTCTAGCAGCATTTTGAAACATATTAGAAATTTCTATCTTAATGGGTGCCAAAGTTACACAAGACCTCTTAATAATATTTTTAATCGCTATCTCGGTAACCGTAAGTCCAAAAAATAAAAAGGTGTCAGATATGAGCGATTTGGCGTTCTAGCAGCATTTTGAAACATATTAGAAATTTCTATCTTAATGGGTGCCAAAGTTACACAAGACCTCTTAATAATATTTTTATCGCTATCTTGGTGACCGTAAGTCCAAAAATCAAAAATGTGTCAGATATGTGCGATCTGGCATTCTCGGAGCATTTTGACGCATTTTAGAAACTTCTATCTTAATGGGTGCCAAAGTTACACAAGACCTCTTAATAATATTTTTAATCGTTATCTTGGTGACCGTAAGTCCAAAAATCAAAAAGGTGCCAGATATGTGCGATCCGGCGTTCTCGAAGCATTTTGACGCATTTTAGAAATGTCTATCTTAATGGGTGCCAAAGTTACACCAGACCTCTTAATAATATTTTTAATCGCTATCTTGGTGACCGTAAGTCCAAAAATCAAAAAGGTGTCAGATATGTGCGATCTGGCGTTATCGGAGCATTTTGACGCATTTTAGAAATGTCTATCTTAATGGGTGCCAAAGTTACACCAGACCTCTTAATAATATTTTTAATCGCTATCTTGGTGACCGTAAGTCCAAAAATCAAAAAGGTGCCAGATATGTGCGATCTGGCGTTCTCGAAGCATTTTGACGCATTTTAGAAATTTCTATCTTATTGGGTGCCAAAGTTACACAAGGCCACTTAATAATATTTTTAATCGCTCTCTTGGTGACCGTAAGTCCAAAAATCAAAATGTTTTCCAGATATGTGCCATCTGGCGTTCTCGGAGCATTTTGACGCATTTTAGAAATTTCTATCTTAATGGGTGCCAAAGTTACACAAGACCTCTTAATAATATTTTTAATCGCTATCTTGGTGACCGTAAGTCCAAAAATCAAAAAGGTGCCAGATATTTGCGATCTGGCGTTCTCGGAGCATTTTGACGCATTTTAGAAATTTCTATATTAATGGGTGCCAAAGTTACACAACACCTATTAATAACATTTTTATCGCTATCTTGGTGACCGTAAGTCCAAAAATCAAGAATGTGTCAGATATGTGCGATCTGGCATTCTCGGAGCATTTTGACGCATTTTAGAAATTTCTATCTTAATGGGTGCCAAAGTTACACAAGACCTCTTAATAATATTTTTAATCGTTATCTTGGTGACCGTAAGTCCAAAAATCAAAAAGGTGCCAGATATGTGCGATCTGGCGTTCTCGAAGCATTTTGACGCATTTTAGAAATTTCTATCTTAATGGGTGCCAAAGTTACACAAGACCTCTTAATAATATTTTTAATCGCTATCTTGGTGACCGTAAGTCCAAAAATCAAAAAGGTGTCAGATATGTGCGATCTGGCGTTCTCGGAGAATTTTGACGCATTTAAGAAATTTCTATCTTAATGGGTGCCAAAGTTACACAAGACCTCTTAATAATATTTTTAATCGCTATCTTGGTGACCGTAAGTCCAAAAATCAAAAAAGTGTCAGATATATGCGATCTGGCGTTCTCGAAACATTTTGACTCATTTTAGAAATTTCTATCTTAATGGGTGCCAAAGTTACACAAGACCTCTTAATAATATTTTTAATCGCTATCTTGGTGACCGTAAGTCCAAAAATCAAAAAGGTGTCAGATATGTGCGATCTGGCGTTATCGGAGCATTTTGACGCATTTTAGAAATTTCTATCTTAATGGGTGCCAAAGTTACACAAAACCTCTTAATAATATTTTTAATCGCTATCTTGGTGACCGTAAGTCCAAAAATCAAAAAAGTGTCAGATATATGCGATCTGGCGTTCTCGAAACAGTTTGACGCATTTTAGAAATTTCTATCTTAATGGGTGCCAAAGTTACTCAAGACCTCTTAATAATATTTTTAATCGCTATCTTGGTGACCGTAAGTCCAAAAATCAAAAAAGTGTCAGATATATGCGATCTGGCGTTCTCGAAACATTTTGACGCATTTTAGAAATTTCTATCTTAATGGGTGCCAAAGTTACACAAGACCTCTTAATAATATTTTTATCGCTATCTTGGTGACCGTAAGTCCAAAAATCAAAAAGGTGTCAGATATGTGCGATCTGGCGTTATCGGAGCATTTTGACGCATTTTAGAAATTTCTATCTTAATGGGTGCCAAAGTTACACAAGACCTCTTAATAATATTTTTAATCGCTATCTCGGTAACCGTAAGTCCAAAAAATAAAAAGGTGTCAGATATGAGCGATTTGGCGTTCTAGCAGCATTTTGAAACATATTAGAAATTTCTATCTTAATGGGTGCCAAAGTTACACAAAACCTCTTAATAATATTTTTAATCGCTATCTCGGTAACCGTAAGTCCAAAAAATAAAAAGGTGTCAGATATGAGCGATTTGGCGTTCTAGCAGCATTTTGAAACATATTAGAAATTTCTATCTTAATGGGTGCCAAAGTTACACAAGACCTCTTAATAATATTTTTAATCGCTATCTCGGTAACCGTAAGTCCAAAAAATAAAAAGGTGTCAGATATGAGCGATTTGGCGTTCTAGCAGCATTTTGAAACATATTAGAAATTTCTATCTTAATGGGTGCCAAAGTTACACAAGACCTCTTAATAATATTTTTAATCGCTATCTCGGTAACCGTAAGTCCAAAAAATAAAAAGGTGTCAGATATGAGCGATTTGGCGTTCTAGCAGCATTTTGAAACATATTAGAAATTTCTATCTTAATGGGTGCCAAAGTTACACAAGACCTCTTAATAATATTTTTAATCGCTATCTCGGTAACCGTAAGTCCAAAAAATAAAAAGGTGTCAGATATGAGCGATTTGGCGTTCTAGCAGCATTTTGAAACATATTAGAAATTTCTATCTTAATGGGTGCCAAAGTTACACAAGACCTCTTAATAATATTTTTAATCGCTATCTCGGTAACCGTAAGTCCAAAAAATAAAAAGGTGTCAGATATGAGCGATTTGGCGTTCTAGCAGCATTTTGAAACATATTAGAAATTTCTATCTTAATGGGTGCCAAAGTTACACAAGACCTCTTAATAATATTTTTAATCGCTATCTCGGTAACCGTAAGTCCAAAAAATAAAAAGGTGTCAGATATGAGCGATTTGGCGTTCTAGCAGCATTTTGAAACATATTAGAACTTTCTATCTTAATGGGTGCCAAAGTTACACAAGACCTCTTAATAATGTTTTTAATCGCTATCTCGGTAACCGTAAGTCCAAAAAATAAAAAGGTGTCAGATATGAGCGATTTGGCGTTCTAGCAGCATTTTGAAACATATTAGAAATTTCTATCTTAATGGGTGCCAAAGTTACACAAGACCTCTTAATAATATTTTTAATCGCTATCTCGGTAACCGTAAGTCCAAAAAATAAAAAGGTGTCAGATATGAGCGAGTTGGCGTTCTAGCAGCATTTTGAAACATATTAGAAATTTCTATCTTAATGGGTGCCAAAGTTACACAAGACCTCTTAATAATATTTTTAATCGCTATCTCGGTAACCGTAAGTCCAAAAAATAAAAAGGTGTCAGATATGAGCGATTTGGCGTTCTAGCAGCATTTTGAAACATATTAGAAATTTCTATCTTAATGGGTGCCAAAGTTACACAAGACCTCTTAATAATATTTTTAATCGCTATCTCGGTAACCGTAAGTCCAAAAAATAAAAAGGTGTCAGATATGAGCGATTTGGCGTTCTAGCAGCATTTTGAAACATATTAGAAATTTCTATCTTAATGGGTGCCAAAGTTACACAAGACCTCTTAATAATATTTTTAATCGCTATCTCGGTAACCGTAAGTCCAAAAAATAAAAAGGTGTCAGATATGAGCGATTTGGCGTTCTAGCAGCATTTTGAAACATATTAGAAATTTCTATCTTAATGGGTGCCAAAGTTACACAAGACCTCTTAATAATATTTTTAATCGCTATCTCGGTAACCGTAAGTCCAAAAAATAAAAAGGTGTCAGATATGAGCGATTTGGCGTTCTAGCAGCATTTTGAAACATATTAGAACTTTCTATCTTAATGGGTGCCAAAGTTACACAAGACCTCTTAATAATATTTTTAATCGCTATCTCGGTAACCGTAAGTCCAAAAAATAAAAAGGTGTCAGATATGAGCGATTTGGCGTTCTAGCAGCATTTTGAAACATATTAGAAATTTCTATCTTAATGGGTGCCAAAGTTACACAAGACCTCTTAATAATATTTTTAATCGCTATCTCGGTAACCGTAAGTCCAAAAAATAAAAAGGTGTCAGATATGAGCGAGTTGGCGTTCTAGCAGCATTTTGAAACATATTAGAAATTTCTATCTTAATGGGTGCCAAAGTTACACAAGACCTCTTAATAATATTTTTAATCGCTATCTCGGTAACCGTAAGTCCAAAAAATAAAAAGGTGTCAGATATGAGCGATTTGGCGTTCTAGCAGCATTTTGAAACATATTAGAAATTTCTATCTTAATGGGTGCCAAAGTTACACAAGACCTCTTAATAATATATTTAATCGCCATCTCGGTAACCGTAAGTCCAAAAAATAAAAAGGTGTCAGATATGAGCGAGTTGGCGTTCTAGCAGCATTTTGAAACATATTAGAAATTTCTATCTTAATGGGTGCCAAAGTTACACAAGACCTCTTAATAATATTTTTAATCGCTATCTCGGTAACCGTAAGTCCAAAAAATAAAAAGGTGTCAGATATGAGCGAGTTGGCGTTCTAGCAGCATTTTGAAACATATTAGAAATTTCTATCTTAATGGGTGCCAAAGTTACACAAGACCTCTTAATAATATTTTTAATCGCTTTCTCGGTAACCGTAAGTCCGAAAAATAAAAAGGTGTCAGATATGAGCGATTTGGCGTTCTAGCAGCATTTTGAAACATATTAGAAATTTCTATCTTAATGGGTGCCAAAGTTACACAAGACCTCTTAATAATATTTTTAATCGCTATCTCGGTAACCGTAAGTCCAAAAAATAAAAAGGTGTCAGATATGAGCGATTTGGCGTTCTAGCAGCATTTTGAAACATATTAGAAATTTCTATCTTAATGGGTGCCAAAGTTACACAAGACCTCTTAATAATATTTTTAATCGCTATCTCGGTAACCGTAAGTCCAAAAAATAAAAAGGTGTCAGATATGAGCGATTTGGCGTTCTAGCAGCATTTTGAAACATATTAGAACTTTCTATCTTAATGGGTGCCAAAGTTACACAAGACCTCTTAATAATATTTTTAATCGCTATCTCGGTAACCGTAAGTCCAAAAAATAAAAAGGTGTCAGATATGAGCGATTTGGCGTTCTAGCAGCATTTTGAAACATATTAGAAATTTCTATCTTAATGGGTGCCAAAGTTACACAAGACCTCTTAATAATATTTTTAATCGCTATCTCGGTAACCGTAAGTCCAAAAAATAAAAAGGTGTCAGATATGAGCGAGTTGGCGTTCTAGCAGCATTTTGAAACATATTAGAAATTTCTATCTTAATGGGTGCCAAAGTTACACAAGACCTCTTAATAATATTTTTAATCGCTATCTCGGTAACCGTAAGTCCAAAAAATAAAAAGGTGTCAGATATGAGCGATTTGGCGTTCTAGCAGCATTTTGAAACATATTAGAAATTTCTATCTTAATGGGTGCCAAAGTTACACAAGACCTCTTAATAATATATTTAATCGCCATCTCGGTAACCGTAAGTCCAAAAAATAAAAAGGTTTCAGATATGAGCGAGTTGGCGTTCTAGCAGCATTTTGAAACATATTAGAAATTTCTATCTTAATGGGTGCCAAAGTTACACAAGACCTCTTAATAATATTTTTAATCGCTATCTCGGTAACCGTAAGTCCAAAAAATAAAAAGGTGTCAGATATGAGCGAGTTGGCGTTCTAGCAGCATTTTGAAACATATTAGAAATTTCTATCTTAATGGGTGCCAAAGTTACACAAGACCTCTTAATAATATTTTTAATCGCTTTCTCGGTAACCGTAAGTCCGAAAAATAAAAAGGTGTCAGATATGAGCGATTTGGCGTTCTAGCAGCATTTTGAAACATATTAGAAATTTCTATCTTAATGGGTGCCAAAGTTACACAAGACCTCTTAATAATATTTTTAATCGCTATCTCGGTAACCGTAAGTCCAAAAAATAAAAAGGTGTCAGATATGAGCGATTTGGCGTTCTAGCAGCATTTTGAAACATATTAGAAATTTCTATCTTAATGGGTGCCAAAGTTACACAAGACCTCTTAATAATATTTTTAATCGCTATCTCGGTAACCGTAAGTCCAAAAAATAAAAAGGTGTCAGATATGAGCGATTTGGCGTTCTAGCAGCATTTTGAAACATATTAGAAATTTCTATCTTAATGGGTGCCAAAGTTACACAAGACCTCTTAATAATATTTTTAATCGCTATCTCGGTAACCGTAAGTCCAAAAAATAAAAAGGTGTCAGATATGAGCGATTTGGCGTTCTAGCAGCATTTTGAAACATATTAGAAATTTCTATCTTAATGGGTGCCAAAGTTACACAAGACCTCTTAATAATATTTTTAATCGTTATCTCGGTAACCGTAAGTCCAAAAAATAAAAAGGTGTCAGATATGAGCGATTTGGCGTTCTAGCAGCATTTTGAAACATATTAGAAATTTCTATCTTAATGGGTGCCAAAGTTACACAAGACCTCTTAATAATATATTTAATCGCCATCTCGGTAACCGTAAGTCCAAAAAATAAAAAGGTGTCAGATATGAGCGAGTTGGCGTTCTAGCAGCATTTTGAAACATATTAGAAATTTCTATCTTAATGGGTGCCAAAGTTACACAAGACCTCTTAATAATATTTTTAATCGCTATCTCGGTAACCGTAAGTCCAAAAAATAAAAAGGTGTCAGATATGAGCGAGTTGGCGTTCTAGCAGCATTTTGAAACATATTAGAAATTTCTATCTTAATGGGTGCCAAAGTTACACAAGACCTCTTAATAATATTTTTAATCGCTTTCTCGGTAACCGTAAGTCCGAAAAATAAAAAGGTGTCAGATATGAGCGATTTGGCGTTCTAGCAGCATTTTGAAACATATTAGAAATTTCTATCTTAATGGGTGCCAAAGTTACACAAGACCTCTTAATAATATTTTTAATCGCTATCTCGGTAACCGTAAGTCCAAAAAATAAAAAGGTGTCAGATATGAGCGATTTGGCGTTCTAGCAGCATTTTGAAACATATTAGAAATTTCTATCTTAATGGGTGCCAAAGTTACACAAGACCTCTTAATAATATTTTTAATCGCTATCTCGGTAACCGTAAGTCCAAAAAATAAAAAGGTGTCAGATATGAGCGATTTGGCGTTCTAGCAGCATTTTGAAACATATTAGAACTTTCTATCTTAATGGGTGCCAAAGTTACACAAGACCTCTTAATAATATTTTTAATCGCTATCTCGGTAACCGTAAGTCCAAAAAATAAAAAGGTGTCAGATATGAGCGATTTGGCGTTCTAGCAGCATTTTGAAACATATTAGAAATTTCTATCTTAATGGGTGCCAAAGTTACACAAGACCTCTTAATAATATTTTTAATCGCTATCTCGGTAACCGTAAGTCCAAAAAATAAAAAGGTGTCAGATATGAGCGAGTTGGCGTTCTAGCAGCATTTTGAAACATATTAGAAATTTCTATCTTAATGGGTGCCAAAGTTACACAAGACCTCTTAATAATATTTTTAATCGCTATCTCGGTAACCGTAAGTCCAAAAAATAAAAAGGTGTCAGATATGAGCGATTTGGCGTTCTAGCAGCATTTTGAAACATATTAGAAATTTCTATCTTAATGGGTGCCAAAGTTACACAAGACCTCTTAATAATATATTTAATCGCCATCTCGGTAACCGTAAGTCCAAAAAATAAAAAGGTTTCAGATATGAGCGAGTTGGCGTTCTAGCAGCATTTTGAAACATATTAGAAATTTCTATCTTAATGGGTGCCAAAGTTACACAAGACCTCTTAATAATATTTTTAATCGCTATCTCGGTAACCGTAAGTCCAAAAAATAAAAAGGTGTCAGATATGAGCGAGTTGGCGTTCTAGCAGCATTTTGAAACATATTAGAAATTTCTATCTTAATGGGTGCCAAAGTTACACAAGACCTCTTAATAATATTTTTAATCGCTATCTCGGTAACCGTAAGTCCAAAAAATAAAAAGGTGTCAGATATGAGCGATTTGGCGTTCTAGCAGCATTTTGAAACATATTAGAAATTTCTATCTTAATGGGTGCCAAAGTTACACAAGACCTCTTAATAATATTTTTAATCGCTATCTCGGTAACCGTAAGTCCAAAAAATAAAAAGGTGTCAGATATGAGCGATTTGGCGTTCTAGCAGCATTTTGAAACATATTAGAACTTTCTATCTTAATGGGTGCCAAAGTTACACAAGACCTCTTAATAATATTTTTAATCGCTATCTCGGTAACCGTAAGTCCAAAAAATAAAAAGGTGTCAGATATGAGCGATTTGGCGTTCTAGCAGCATTTTGAAACATATTAGAAATTTCTATCTTAATGGGTGCCAAAGTTACACAAGACCTCTTAATAATATTTTTAATCGCTATCTCGGTAACCGTAAGTCCAAAAAATAAAAAGGTGTCAGATATGAGCGAGTTGGCGTTCTAGCAGCATTTTGAAACATATTAGAAATTTCTATCTTAATGGGTGCCAAAGTTACACAAGACCTCTTAATAATATTTTTAATCGCTATCTCGGTAACCGTAAGTCCAAAAAATAAAAAGGTGTCAGATATGAGCGATTTGGCGTTCTAGCAGCATTTTGAAACATATTAGAAATTTCTATCTTAATGGGTGCCAAAGTTACACAAGACCTCTTAATAATATATTTAATCGCCATCTCGGTAACCGTAAGTCCAAAAAATAAAAAGGTTTCAGATATGAGCGAGTTGGCGTTCTAGCAGCATTTTGAAACATATTAGAAATTTCTATCTTAATGGGTGCCAAAGTTACACAAGACCTCTTAATAATATTTTTAATCGCTATCTCGGTAACCGTAAGTCCAAAAAATAAAAAGGTGTCAGATATGAGCGAGTTGGCGTTCTAGCAGCATTTTGAAACATATTAGAAATTTCTATCTTAATGGGTGCCAAAGTTACACAAGACCTCTTAATAATATTTTTAATCGCTTTCTCGGTAACCGTAAGTCCGAAAAATAAAAAGGTGTCAGATATGAGCGATTTGGCGTTCTAGCAGCATTTTGAAACATATTAGAAATTTCTATCTTAATGGGTGCCAAAGTTACACAAGACCTCTTAATAATATTTTTAATCGCTATCTCGGTAACCGTAAGTCCAAAAAATAAAAAGGTGTCAGATATGAGCGATTTGGCGTTCTAGCAGCATTTTGAAACATATTAGAAATTTCTATCTTAATGGGTGCCAAAGTTACACAAGACCTCTTAATAATATTTTTAATCGCTATCTCGGTAACCGTAAGTCCAAAAAATAAAAAGGTGTCAGATATGAGCGATTTGGCGTTCTAGCAGCATTTTGAAACATATTAGAAATTTCTATCTTAATGGGTGCCAAAGTTACACAAGACCTCTTAATAATATTTTTAATCGCTATCTCGGTAACCGTAAGTCCAAAAAATAAAAAGGTGTCAGATATGAGCGATTTGGCGTTCTAGCAGCATTTTGAAACATATTAGAAATTTCTATCTTAATGGGTGCCAAAGTTACACAAGACCTCTTAATAATATTTTTAATCGTTATCTCGGTAACCGTAAGTCCAAAAAATAAAAAGGTGTCAGATATGAGCGATTTGGCGTTCTAGCAGCATTTTGAAACATATTAGAAATTTCTATCTTAATGGGTGCCAAAGTTACACAAGACCTCTTAATAATATTTTTAATCGCTATCTCGGTAACCGTAAGTCCAAAAAATAAAAAGGTGTCAGATATGAGCGATTTGGCGTTCTAGCAGCATTTTGAAACATATTAGAAATTTCTATCTTAATGGGTGCCAAAGTTACACAAGACCTCTTAATAATATTTTTATCGCTATCTTGGTGACCGTAAGTCCAAAAATCAAAAATGTGTCAGATATGTGCGATCTGGCATTCTCGGAGCATTTTGACGCATTTTAGAAACTTCTATCTTAATGGGTGCCAAAGTTACACCAGACCTCTTAATAATATTTTTAATCGCTATCTTGGTGACCGTAAGTCCAAAAATCAAAAAGGTGTCAGATATGTGCGATCTGGCGTTATCGGAGCATTTTGACGCATTTTAGAAATTTCTATCTTAATGGGTGCCAAAGTTACACAATACCTCTTAATAATATTTTTATCGCTATCTTGGTGACCGTAAGTCCAAAAATCAAAAATATGTCATATATGTGCGATCTGGCATTCTCGGAGCATTTTGACGCATTTTAGAAATTTCTATCTTAATGGGTGCCAAAGTTACACAAGACCTCTTAATAATATTTTTAATCGTTATCTTGGTGACCGTAAGTCCAAAAATCAAAAAGGTGCCAGATATGTGCGATCTGGCGTTCTCGAAGCATTTTGACGCATTTTAGAAATTTCTATCTTAATGGGTGCCAAAGTTACACCAGACCTCTTAATAATATTTTTAATCGCTATCTTGGTGACCGTAAGTCCAAAAATCAAAAAAGTGTCAGATATATGCGATCTGGCGTTCTCGAAACATTTTGACGCATTTTAGAAATTTCTATCTTAATGGGTGCCAAAGTTACACAAGACCTCTTAATAATATTTTTAATCGCTATCTTGGTGACCGTAAGTCCAAAAATCAAAAAGGTGCCAGATATGTGCGATCTGGCGTTCTCGAAGCATTTTGACGCATTTTAGAAATTTCTATCTTATTGGGTGCCAAAGTTACACAAGGCCACTTAATAATATTTTTAATCGCTCTCTTGGTGACCGTAAGTCCAAAAATCAAAATGTTTTCCAGATATGTGCCATCTGGCGTTCTCGGAGCATTTTGACGCATTTTAGAAATTTCTATCTTAATGGGTGCCAAAGTTACACAAGACCTCTTAATAATATTTTTAATCGCTATCTTGGTGACCGTAAGTCCAAAAATCAAAAAGGTGCCAGATATTTGCGATCTGGCGTTCTCGGAGCATTTTGACGCATTTTAGAAATTTCTATATTAATGGGTGCCAAAGTTACACAACACCTATTAATAACATTTTTATCGCTATCTTGGTGACCGTAAGTCCAAAAATCAAAAAAGTGTCAGATATATGCGATCTGGCGTTCTCGAAACATTTTGACGCATTTTAGAAATTTCTATCTTAATGGGTGCCAAAGTTACACAAGACCTCTTAATAATATTTTTAATCGCTATCTTGGTGACCGTAAGTCCAAAAATCAAAAAGGTGCCAGATATGTGCGATCTGGCGTTCTCGAAGCATTTTGACGCATTTTAGAAATTTCTATCTTATTGGGTGCCAAAGTTACACAAGGCCACTTAATAATATTTTTAATCACTCTCTTGGTGACCGTAAGTCCAAAAATCAAAATGGTGCCAGATATGTGCCATCTGGCGTTCTCGGAGCATTTTGACGCATTTTAGAGATTTCTATCTTAATGGGTGCCAAAGTTACACAAGACCTCTTAATAATATTTTTAATCGCTATATTGGTGACCGTAAGTCCAAAAATCAAAAAGGTGTCAGATATGTGCGATCTGGCGTTATCGGAGCATTTTGACGCATTTTAGAAATTTCTATCTTAATGGGTGCCAAAGTTACACAAGACCTCGTAATAATATTTTTAATCGCTATCTTGGTGACCGTAAGTCCAAAAATCAAAAAGGTGTCAGATATGTGCGATCTGGCGTTATCGGAGCATTTTGACGCATTTTAGAAATTTCTATCTTAATGGGTGCTAAAGTTACACAAAACCTCTTAATAATATTTTTAATCGCTATCTTGGTGACCGTAAGTCCAAAAATCAAAAAAGTGTCAGATATATGTGATCTGGCGTTCTCGAAACATTTTGACGCATTTTAGAAATTTCTATCTTAATGGGTGCCAAAGTTACACAAGACCTCTTAATAATATTTTTATCGCTATCTTGGTGACCGTAAGTCCAAAAATCAAAAATGTGTCAGATATGTGCGATCTGGCATTCTCGGAGCATTTTGACGCATTTTAGAAACTTCTATCTTAATGGGTGCCAAAGTTACACAAGACCTCTTAATAATATTTTTAATCGTTATCTTGGTGACCGTAAGTCCAAAAATCAAAAAGGTGCCAGATATGTGCGATCCGGCGTTCTCGAAGCATTTTGACGCATTTTAGAAATTTCTATCTTAAAGGGTGCCAAAGTTACACCAGACCTCTTAATAATATTTTTAATCGTTATCTTGGTGACCGTAAGTCCAAAAATCAAAAAGGTGCCAGATATGTGCGATCTGGCATTCTCGGAGCATTTTGACGCATTTTAGAAATTTCTATCTTAATGGGTGCCAAAGTTACACAAGACCTCTTAATAATATTTTTAATCGTTATCTTGGTGACCGTAAGTCCAAAAATCAAAAAGGTGCCAGATATGTGCGATCTGGCGTTCTCGAAGCATTTTGACGCATTTTAGAAATTTCTATCTTAATGGGTGCCAAAGTTACACCAGACCTCTTAATAATATTTTTAATCGCTATCTTGGTGACCGTAAGTCCAAAAATCAAAAAGGTGTCAGATATGTGCGATCTGGCGTTATCGGAGCATTTTGACGCATTTTAGAAATTTCTATCTTAATGGGTGCCAAAGTTACACAAGACCTATTAATAATATTTTTAATCGCTATCTTGGTGACCGTAAGTCCAAAAATCAAAAAGGTGCCAGATATGTGCGATCTGGCGTTCTCGAAGCATTTTGACGCATTTTAGAAATTTCTATCTTAATGGGTGCCAAAGTTACACCAGACCTCTTAATAACATTTTTAATCGCTATCTTGGTGACCGTAAGTCCAAAAATCAAAAAGGTGCCAGATATGTGCGATCTGGCGTTCTCGAAGCATTTTGACGCATTTTAGAAATTTCTATCTTAATGGGTGCCAAAGTTACACCAGACCTCTTAATAATATTTTTAATCGCTATCTTGGTGACCGTAAGTCCAAAAATCAAAAAGGTGTCAGATATTTGCGATCTGGCGTTCTCGAAGAATTTTGACGCATTTTAAAAATTTCTATCTTAATGGGTGCCAAAGTTACACAAGACCTCTTAATAATATTTTTAATCGCTATCTTGGTGACCGTAAGTCCAAAAATCAAAAATGTGTCAGATATGTGCGATCTGGCGTTCTCGGAGCATTTTGACGCATTTTAGAAATGTCTATCTTAATGGGTGCCAAAGTTACACCAGACCTCTTAATAATATTTTTAATCGCTATCTTGGTGACCGTAAGTGCAAAAATCAAAAAGGTGTCAGATATGTGCGATCTGGCGTTATCGGAGCATTTTGACGCATTTTAGAAATTTCTATCTTAATGGGTGCCAAAGTTACACAATACCTCTTAATAATATTTTTATCGCTATCTTGGTGACCGTAAGTCCAAAAATCAGAAATATGTCAGATATGTGCGATCTGGCATTCTCGGAGCATTTTGACGCATTTTAGAAATTTCTATCTTAATGGGTGCCAAAGTTACACAAGACCTCTTAATAATATTTTTAATCGTTATCTTGGTGACCGTAAGTCCAAAAATCAAAAAGGTGCCAGATATGTGCGATCTGGCGTTCTCGAAGCATTTTGACGCATTTTAGAAATTTCTATCTTAATGGGTGCCAAAGTTACACCAGACCTCTTAATAATATTTTTAATCGCTATCTTGGTGACCGTAAGTCCAAAAATCAAAAAGGTGTCAGATATGTGCGATCTGGCGTTATCGGAGCATTTTGACGCATTTTAGAAATTTCTATCTTAATGGGTGCCAAAGTTACACAAGACCTCTTAATAATATTTTTATCGCTATCTTGGTGACCGTAAGTCCAAAAATCAAAAAAGTGTCAGATATATGCGATCTGGCGTTCTCGAAACATTTTGACGCATTTTAGAAATTTCTATCTTTGTGATGGACATATGTTATATTCAAATTACGTAAATTATTATTGTTACATAAATTGTAAATTAAACAGTTTTTATTAAATAACAAAGGTTAAATAAAGTCCAATGCACCTAGCCAGCGGAAGTGTTAAGTTGCACAGTGGAAATCGGCGCGACGCTACAATAACGCTGAGCAATAGAATTATTGGCGCAAATGAAATACATAAGCAACCAATAATTCTAGGCGAGAGCATTCGTAGCCAGATAGTATTAGTAAAACCATTAACATGTAACAACAATTAGAATAAACTAATATATATATGATAGTAACAAGTGTTTTAATATCAACAACCTATAAACCCAAATGGGGTCAATACATGGCGATCCTGCCAGGATCAGTCTTGAAAAATAAAATTATTAAAATAACAAAGAAGAAAAATTAAGAAGAACAAAAATGGGTAAAAATCAATCCAAACAAGTAGAAATCCTAATAGTACAATCAGGCAATAGTGGAGGCCAAACAAATAATCCATCAACCAGTGGAAATCATTCAGTTGGAGAGATATTGGGGATGACAGCTTTTGCTATATCCGTAGTGATTGTAATGCTACTAATTTTCGTTGGATGTCGTCTATATCGTAAAAGAATGGAAAAGAAGATTGTCAAGTCCGTCCATCGTGAGATGAAGAAAAGTAGGGAATCCCTCATGGATGAAACAGTGTAAGTGAAGTGAATGAGTAATTTTGATAGAATTAAAGAACTTTATGAAGAGGTTAGAGTTTTTAGTAGGAATTTAACAAAAGATAATCAAGAACGTAGATTAAATTTAGATATAACTAATAAGAAATGTTTAAAGTTAGATAAAACTGAAAATGAGTTTTCGATTGTTAGGTTAGAATTTAATAAAGAACAAAATAGTATTGATGTAATTAAGCGAGCTAGGACATATGTTGTAGAAATAGAAAAATTAGTTCAGGAAATAAGAAGTTGCTTAGTAGAAAGAAAAACTAATATTGAAAAAATAAAAGTAACAAAGTTCAGTACCAAAATGGCTGAAAAATTTGATTTGAAAACCGCTTCCAATTTGTTACCAACAATGGACAATTCGGAAGAAACCACAAAACAATTAATTGATTCCATCGAATTATATGATGACTTGTTAAATGATGATGGTAAAAAGTTATTAACAACATTTATTTTAAAAGCAAAACTTTCACAAAGCGCGAAATTAAGATTAAATACCACCTATGACAGTAATGGTGACTTAATTCGTGATATGAAACAACATTTATTAACAAAATTATCAGCTCCCGCCTTATCTTTAGAATTAAACACCTCAAAACAAGAAAATAAATCGA
Source organism: Onthophagus sagittarius (assembly GCA_036711965.1). Lineage (NCBI taxonomy): Eukaryota > Metazoa > Arthropoda > Insecta > Coleoptera > Scarabaeidae > Onthophagus > Onthophagus sagittarius. Next base: position 25,152,619 of record JASERS010000006.1, on the reverse strand, counting down.
TAGATGAGTTTGGTAGGTTAGTAGAAAATTTAGCGACTAATCTAACTATTAGTCAATCAAACGGGAACAATGACGCTGCAAAATTTTTACGTGTAGAAAATGAAAAAGTGGCTATTAATGTATTTGCCAACGGATTACGAAATCATGATTTACGAACAATAGTTAAGGCTAGGAATTATTCTGCTTTAAAAGACGCGATTGCTGGTGCGAAAGATGAAGAAAACTCTAAAAAAGGTTCTTCATCTGCGCAAGTATGTCATTTTCAAAGGAAACTAATTTTCGTAGACCCAATATGCGTAATGTACCATCCAATTTTAGAACTTCCCAAAATAATAACAATTATAACAGTTCACATCAAAATCAATTCAATAGGTTTAATAATTTCAGAGGTAGAAGCAATTTCAGAGGACAGAATAGTTTTAGAGGACAAAATAGTTTCAGAAATCGTGGCAGTAATTTTAATAATTTTCGAGGAACACAACGAGGTCGCGGACAATTCAATTATTCGAATAATAATAGAAGTGTTTATACTGCACAAGAATTAAATAATATAAGTTCAGAAGTAAAAGAGGACGAAAATCAATTTTTTCGTTCCTAAAGGAGATTGTTCTATTGATGCTAAAATTTTAGAATTAAACGGTGCAAATTTTATAACAGTTAATTTCAAAAATAATAAATTGAAATTATTAGTTGATACCGGAGCCTCAATTAGCGTTATCTTTACGTCTTGTATGTCGGATTCAGATTACAATAATGACAAAAGGAAACGCATAGAATTAAAAGGAATATCGGGTTCCACTTCATCGCTAGGATCAGCAGATATTCTCTTTTTAATAGGTAATTCAAAAATTCAACACGAATTCTTTGTTTTAAATGATTTTTCGCAAAATTTTAATGGTATTTTGGGTTCTGATTTTTTTACTAAATACTCATCAATCATAGATTATGAAAATTTTAATTTTTCTTTTTGGTATAACGGGAAAAAACATTTATTGCCATTAGAGTCAAATTGTAATAATTTTACATCAATTCCCGCAAGATGCGAAGCAATATGTTACTTTAAAGTAAATAGTGATTCAGATTACATTGTTTTACCTGAAGAAATTGCAGAAGGAGTATTTTCTGCAGCTATTGTTACAAAATCCATAAAAAATTTGTTACCGGTTAAAATTTTAAACATCAATGACAGAGAAATAAATATAAAAAATTTTTCGCCAAAAATAGATAAATTATCAAATTATAATGTGTGTGCTTTTGTTGAAACTGAGTTTTCAGTAGATAGAATTGATAAATTACTAAAGACTTTAAATAAAACAGGTCTTAATAAAGAAGAAAAATTGTCTATTGACAAAATTTGTGCAAAATTTCATGACGTTTTCCACTTGGAAAATGATCCACTTACAGTAATTAATAATGTTTCACAAAAAATACATTTGAAAGATGATGCAATGCCTGTATATGTAAAGCCATACAGGTTACCTGTGTCACAAAAAGACGAAATTCATAAACAAGTACACAAGATGCTTAAATCTGGTATCATCGAAGAAACATCTTCTGAATGGTCAGCACCATTATTAATTGTGCCGAAAAAACCGGAGTTAAATGGAAATAAAAAGTGGCGTATAGTAATTGATTATAGACTTTTAAACAGACAGATTAGGGATGATAAGTTCCGTTACCATGTATAGATGAAATCTTAGATTCATTGTCAGGAGCGATATACTTTTCTCACTTAGATTTGTCACAGGGTTACTATCAGGTCGAACTAGATCCAAAATCACGACCGTACACTGCTTTTACTACAGATAATGGACAATACCAATTAACAAGGTTACCTATGGGATTAAAAATAAGCCCAAACGCTTTTTCTAGAGCAATGACGTTAGCAATGTCAGGATTAAATTATGAAAGTTGTTTCGTTTATTTAGATGACTTAATTGTTTTTGGTAGTAGCTTAAATCAACACAATAAAAATTTAGTTAAAGTTATGAATAGATTAAGGAAAGTAAATTTAAAACTAAATCCTAACAAATGCGAATTTTTAAAGAAACAAATTTTGTACTTGGGTCATAATATATCATCTGAAGGAATTCTTCCCGATCCAGAAAAAGTCAATATTATGTTAAATTATCCCACACCCAAAGATGCTAATGAAACTAAAAGATTTGTTGCGTTTGCAAACTATTACCGTAAATTTATCAAAAATTTTGCAGATATAGCAACACCACTAAATCAATTATCAAAAAAAGGAGTTAAATTTATATGGAGTGAACAATGTCAAAAATCATTTGAAACGTTAAAACGAGTTTTAGTGAAACCTCCAATCCTGCAGTATCCTGATTTTTCAGACAAAAATCAATTCATTTTAAGAACAGACGCGTCGGGATTTGCTTTAGGTGCAGTGCTTTCTAACAAAAATGATAAACCTGTAGCGTACGCGAGTCGTACATTGAATAGGGCAGAAAGAAATTATTGTACGATTGAGAAAGAGTTGTTAGGTATCTGTTGGGCAGTTAAAAAGTTTAGACCGTACTTATTTGGTAGAAAGTTTCAAATTCTCACAGACCATAAACCGTTATTATATTTATTGGGTATGAAAAATCCTTCAAGCAGATTAACTAAATTTAGGTTAACTCTAGAAGAATATGATTTTGTAATAAGTTATGTAACTGGCAAAACTAACGTAACAGCTGATGCATTGTCTAGAATTAGCATTGAATCAAGTGAATTGAAAGAGCTAAATGATAACGTAAGTTCAAAAGTATTCGCAGTAACTCGAGCTCAACAACTTAAAATACACAATCGATCTGCAGCTGATTTTAATAAAGTCCATATTGACAACAGGCTTGATCACCCTGGTGTTGTGGAATTATTGAAACCTTCTGTGGATAAAGACATAGTAGAACTCAAGGTAATATCAACAAAAGATGTTAAAAAACTCGACAAAAATATGTATGTTTTAAATAATGTCATATATGATAAAACTAAAAATATAATTTATATAAAACAGGCAACTCGATCAACGTCAATATTGGATATGTCGTTGAGAGACCTAATTATAATATGTAAAGAATATAATATTCCGGAACTAATAATAATAAAATCTAATAATTGCGCAACGTTATTAAATGATTTGTCGAAGTTTAAGAATGAAATAAAAAAGAGTAAATTAAAAATAACTGTTATCAGTAAAAATCAACATATAATTGATAGAGAAGTTCAACAACTAGTACTAAATGATTTTCATTTATTACCAACTGGCGGTCATGCTGGTGTAAAAAGAACATATAATAATATAAAAAAATATTATTTTTGGGCAGGAATGCGAAAAAGTGTAGAGGATTTCATAGGAAGGTGTGATTATTGTCAGAGATTCAAACATTCAAAAGTGCACAAAGAACCATTGACAGTTACCACCACTGCTAGTACAGCAATGCAAAAAGTTTTCTTAGATCTAGTGGGCCCAATTGATAACGATCTTGAAAACAACCGCTACATTTTTACATTACAATGTGAATTAACGAAATTTGTTGAAGCATATCCGATTCCAAATAAAGAAGCAGACACGGTTGCTAGAGTATTTGTAAACAATTTTATATTGCGATACGGTATACCACATGAAGTAGTTACAGATCAAGGGACAGAGTTTTTAGCTTCCATGTTTCAGGAAACTTGTAAATTATTAAGAATAAAAACTTTAAAATCTACAGCTTATCATCACCAAACCCTCGGAGCTTTAGAAAATTCTCATAAATCATTAGGTACATTTTTACGTATTTATACTTCCAAATTTCCAAATGCATGGAGCTCTTGGGTTCCATATTGGTGTTTTTCCTATAACAACACTGTCCATAGTGAAACAAAATATACCCCGCATGAATTAGTTTATGGGAAACCGTGCCATCTACCATCAAATTTAACAAGTACCATTGATCCTTTGTATAATTTTGATGATTATCCCAAAGAACTTAAGTTTAGACTTCAAACGGCGTGGAATGACGCAAAAAATAACTTGCTGGAATCAAAAATTAAACGTAAAACGAAATATGATGAAAGATGTAAAATAGAAAATTATGTAATAGGAGATAAGATATTATTAAAAAATGAAAGTGGTAGTAAAATGGACTCTATATTTAAGGGACCATATAAAGTGGTAGATGTTAAGAATCCAAATATAGTTATTAAAGTAGGGAGGTGTGATGGACATATGTTATATTCAAATTACGTAAATTATTATTGTTACATAAATTGTAAATTAAACAGTTTTTATTAAATAACAAAGGTTAAATAAAGTCCAATGCACCTAGCCAGCGGAAGTGTTAAGTTGCACAGTGGAAATCGGCGCGACGCTACAATAACGCTGAGCAATAGAATTATTGGTGCAAATGAAATACATGAGCAACCAATAATTCTAGGCGAGAGCATTCGTAGCCAGATAGTATTAGTAAAACCATTAACATGTAACAACAATTAGAATAAACTAATATATATATGATAGTAACAAGTGTTTTAATATCAACAACCTGGAAACCCAAATGGGGTCAATACATCTTAATGGGTGCCAAAGTTACACAAGACCTCTTAATAATATTTTTAATCGCTATCTTGGTGACCGTAAGTCCAAAAATCAAAAAGGTGCCAGATATGTGCGATCTGGCGTTCTCGAAGCATTTTGACGCATTTTAGAAATTTCTATCTTATTGGGTGCCAAAGTTACACAAGGCCACTTAATAATATTTTTAATCGCTCTCTTGGTGACCGTAAGTCCAAAAATCAAAATGTTTTCCAGATATGTGCCATCTGGCGTTCTCGGAGCATTTTGACGCATTTTAGAAATTTCTATCTTAATGGGTGCCAAAGTTACACAAGACCTCTTAATAATATTTTTAATCGCTATCTTGGTGACCGTAAGTCCAAAAATCAAAAAGGTGCCAGATATTTGCGATCTGGCGTTCTCGGAGCATTTTGACGCATTTTAGAAATTTCTATATTAATGGGTGCCAAAGTTACACAACACCTATTAATAACATTTTTATCGCTATCTTGGTGACCGTAAGTCCAAAAATCAAGAATGTGTCAGATATGTGCGATCTGGCATTCTCGGAGCATTTTGACGCATTTTAGAAATTTCTATCTTAATGGGTGCCAAAGTTACACAAGACCTCTTAATAATATTTTTAATCGCTATCTTGGTGACCGTAAGTCCAAAAATCAAAAAAGTGTCAGATATATGCGATCTGGCGTTCTCGAAACATTTTGACTCATTTTAGAAATTTCTATCTTAATGGTTGCCAAAGTTACACAAGACCTCTTAATAATATTTTTAATCGCTATCTTGGTGACCGTAAGTCCAAAAATCAAAAAAGTGTCAGATATATGCGATCTGGCGTTCTCGAAACATTTTGACGCATTTTAGAAATTTCTATCTTAATGGGTGCCAAAGTTACACAATACCTCTTAATAATATTTTTAATCGCTATCTTGGTGACCGTAAGTCCAAAAATCAAAAAGGTGCCAGATATGTGCGATCTGGCGTTCTCGGAGCATTTTGACGCATTTTAGAAATTTCTATCTTAATGGGTGCCAAAGTTACACAATACCTCTTAATAATATTTTTAATCGGTATCTTGGTGACCGTAAGTCCAAAAATCAAAAAGGTGCCAGATATGTGCGATCTGGCGTTCTCGGAGCATTTTGACGCATTTTAGAAATTTCTATCTTAATGGGTGCCAAAGTTACACAAGACCTCTTAATAATATTTTTAATCGCTATCTTGGTGACCGTAAGTCCAAAAATCAAAAAGGTGTCAGATATGTGCGATCTGGCGTTCTCGGAGAATTTTGACGCATTTAAGAAATTTCTATCTTAATGGGTGCCAAAGTTACACAAGGCCACTTAATAATATTTTTAATCGCTCTCTTGGTGACCGTAAGTCCAAAAATCAAAATGTTTTCCAGATATGTGCCATCTGGCGTTCTCGGAGCATTTTGACGCATTTTAGAAATTTCTATCTTAATGGGTGCCAAAGTTACACAAGACCTCTTAATAATATTTTTAATCGCTATCTTGGTGACCGTAAGTCCAAAAATCAAAAAGGTGCCAGATATTTGCGATCTGGCGTTCTCGGAGCAATTTGACGCATTTTAGAAATTTCTATATTAATGGGTGCCAAAGTTACACAACACCTATTAATAACATTTTTATCGCTATCTTGGTGACCGTAAGTCCAAAAATCAAGAATGTGTCAGATATGTGCGATCTGGCATTCTCGGAGCATTTTGACGCATTTTAGAAATTTCTATCTTAATGGGTGCCAAAGTTACACAAGACCTCTTAATAATATTTTTAATCGCTATCTTGGTGACCGTAAGTCCAAAAATCAAAAAAGTGTCAGATATATGCGATCTGGCGTTCTCGAAACAATATGACTCATTTTAGAAATTTCTATCTTAATGGTTGCCAAAGTTACACAAGACCTCTTAATAATATTTTTAATCGCTATCTTGGTGACCGTAAGTCCAAAAATCAAAAAAGTGTCAGATATATGCGATCTGGCGTTCTCGAAACATTTTGACGCATTTTAGAAATTTCTATCTTAATGGGTGCCAAAGTTACACAATACCTCTTAATAATATTTTTAATCGCTACCTTGGTGACCGTAAGTCCAAAAATCAAAAAGGTGCCAGATATGTGCGATCTGGCGTTCTCGGAGCATTTTGACGCATTTTAGAAATTTCTATCTTAATGGGTGCCAAAGTTACACAATACCTCTTAATAATATTTTTAATCGGTATCTTGGTGACCGTAAGTCCAAAAATCAAAAAGGTGCCAGATATGTGCGATCTGGCGTTCTCGGAGCATTTTGACGCATTTTAGAAATTTCTATCTTAATGGGTGCCAAAGTTACACAAGACCTCTTAATAATATTTTTAATCGCTATCTTGGTGACCGTAAGTCCAAAAATCAAAAAGGTGTCAGATATGTGCGATCTGGCGTTCTCGGAGAATTTTGACGCATTTAAGAAATTTCTATCTTAATGGGTGCCAAAGTTACACAAGTCCTCTTAATAATATTTTTAATCGCTATCTTGGTGACCGTAAGTCCAAAAATCAAAAAGGTGTCATATATGTGCGATCTGGCGTTCTCGGAGCATTTTGACGCATTTTAGAAATTTCTATCTTAATGGGTGCCAAAGTTACACAAGACCTCTTAATAATATTTTTAATCGCTATCTTGGTGACCGTAAGTCCAAAAATCAAAAAGGTGTCAGATATGTGCGATCTGGCGTTATCGGAGCATTTTGACGCATTTTAGAAATTTCTATCTTAATGGGTGCCAAAGTTACACAAGACCTCTTAATAATATTTTTAATCGCTATCTTGGTGACCGTAAGTCCAAAAATCAAAAAGGTGTCAGATATGTGCGATCTGGCGTTATCGGAGCATTTTGACGCATTTTAGAAATTTCTATCTTAATGGGTGCCAAAGTTACACAAAACCTCTTAATAATATTTTTAATCGCTATCTTGGTGACCGTAAGTCCAAAAATCAAAAAAGTGTCAGATATATGCGATCTGGCGTTCTCGAAACAGTTTGACGCATTTTAGAAATTTCTATCTTAATGGGTGCCAAAGTTACACAAGACCTCTTAATAATATTTTTAATCGCTATCTTGGTGACCGTAAGTCCAAAAATCAAAAAAGTGTCAGATATATGCGATCTGGCGTTCTCGAAACATTTTGACGCATTTTAGAAATTTCTATCTTAATGGGTGCCAAAGTTACACAATACCTCTTAATAATATTTTTAATCGCTACCTTGGTGACCGTAAGTCCAAAAATCAAAAAGGTGCCAGATATGTGCGATCTGGCGTTCTCGGAGCATTTTGACGCATTTTAGAAATTTCTATCTTAATGGGTGCCAAAGTTACACAATACCTCTTAATAATATTTTTAATCGGTATCTTGGTGACCGTAAGTCCAAAAATCAAAAAGGTGCCAGATATGTGCGATCTGGCGTTCTCGGAGCATTTTGACGCATTTTAGAAATTTCTATCTTAATGGGTGCCAAAGTTACACAAGACCTCTTAATAATATTTTTAATCGCTATCTTGGTGACCGTAAGTCCAAAAATCAAAAAGGTGTCAGATATGTGCGATCTGGCGTTCTCGGAGAATTTTGACGCATTTAAGAAATTTCTATCTTAATGGGTGCCAAAGTTACACAAGTCCTCTTAATAATATTTTTAATCGCTATCTTGGTGACCGTAAGTCCAAAAATCAAAAAGGTGTCATATATGTGCGATCTGGCGTTCTCGGAGCATTTTGACGCATTTTAGAAATTTCTATCTTAATGGGTGCCAAAGTTACACAAGACCTCTTAATAATATTTTTAATCGCTATCTTGGTGACCGTAAGTCCAAAAATCAAAAAGGTGTCAGATATGTGCGATCTGGCGTTATCGGAGCATTTTGACGCATTTTAGAAATTTCTATCTTAATGGGTGCCAAAGTTACACAAGACCTCTTAATAATATTCTTAATCGCTATCTTGGTGACCGTAAGTCCAAAAATCAAAAAGGTGTCAGATATGTGCGATCTGGCGTTATCGGAGCATTTTGACGCATTTTAGAAATTTCTATCTTAATGGGTGCCAAAGTTACACAAAACCTCTTAATAATATTTTTAATCGCTATCTTGGTGACCGTAAGTCCAAAAATCAAAAAAGTGTCAGATATATGCGATCTGGCGTTCTCGAAACAGTTTGACGCATTTTAGAAATTTCTATCTTAATGGGTGCCAAAGTTACACAAGACCTCTTAATAATATTTTTAATCGCTATCTTGGTGACCGTAAGTCCAAAAATCAAAAAGGTGTCAGATATGTGCGATCTGGCGTTATCATAGCATTTTGACGCATTTTAGAAATTTCTATCTTAATGGGTGCCAAAGTTACACAAGACCTATTAATAATATTTTTAATCGCTATTTTGGTGACCGTAAGTCCAAAAATCAAAAAGGTGTCAGATATGTGCGATCTGGCGTTATCGGAGCATTTTGACGCATTTTAGAAATTTCTATCTTAATGGGTGCCAAAGTTACACAAGACCTCTTAATAATATTTTTAATCGCTATTTTGGTGACAGTAAGTCCAAAAATCAAAAAGGTGTCCGATATGTGCGATCTGGCGTTCTCGGAGCATTTTGACGCATTTTAGAAATTTCTATCTTAATGGGTGCCAAAGTTACAGAAGACCTCTTAATAACATTTTTAATCGCTATCTTGGTGACCGTAAGTCCAAAAATCAAAAAGGTGTCAGATATGTGCGATCTGGCGTTATCGGAGCATTTTGACGCATTTTAGAAATTTCTATCTTAATGGGTGCCAAAGTTACACAAGACCTCTTAATAATATTTTTAATCGCTATCTTGGTGACCGTAAGTCCAAAAATCAAAAAAGTGTCAGATATATGCGATCTGGCGTTCTCGAAACATTTTGACGCATTTTAGAAATTTCTATCTTAATGGGTACCAAAGTTACACAAGACCTCTTAATAATATTTTTAATCGCTATCTTGGTGACCGTAAGTCCAAAAATCAAAAAGGTGCCAGATATGTGCGATCTGGCGTTCTCGAAGCATTTTGACGCATTTTAGAAATTTCTATCTTATTGGGTGCCAAAGTTACACAAGGCCACTTAATGATATTTTTAATCACTCTCTTGGTGACCGTAAGTCCAAAAATCAAAATGGTGCCAGATATGTGCCATCTGGCGTTCTCGGAGCATTTTGACGTATTTTAGAAATTTCTATCTTAATGGGTGCCAAAGTTACACAAGACCTCTTAATAATATTTTTAATCGCTATCTTGGTGACCGTAAGTCCAAAAATCAAAAAGGTGCCAGATATTTGCGATCTGGCGTTCTCGGAGCATTTTGACGCATTTTAGAAATTTCTATATTAATGGGTGCCACAGTTACACAACACCTATTAATAACATTTTTATCGCTATCTTGGTGTCCGTAAGTCCAAAAATCAAAAATGTGTCAGATATGTGCGATCTGGCATTCTCGGAGCATTTTGACGCATTTTAGAAATTTCTATCTTAATGGGTGCCAAAGTTACACAAGACCTCTTAATAATATTTTTAATCGTTATCTTGGTGACCGTAAGTCCAAAAATCAAAAAGGTGTCCGATATGTGCGATCTGGCGTTCTCGGAGCATTTTGACGCATTTTAGAAATTTCTATCTTAATGGGTGCCAAAGTTACACAAGACCTCTTAATAATATTTTTAATCGCTATTTTGGTGACAGTAAGTCCAAAAATCAAAAAGGTGTCCGATATGTGCGATCTGGCGTTCTCGGAGCATTTTGACGCATTTTAGAAATTTCTATCTTAATGGGTGCCAAAGTTACAGAAGACCTCTTAATAACATTTTTAATCGCTATCTTGGTGACCGTAAGTCCAAAAATCAAAAAGGTGTCAGATATGTGCGATCTGGCGTTATCGGAGCATTTTGACGCATTTTAGAAATTTCTATCTTAATGGGTGCCAAAGTTACACAAGACCTCTTAATAATATTTTTAATCGCTATCTTGGTGACCGTAAGTCCAAAAATCAAAAAAGTGTCAGATATATGCGATCTGGCGTTCTCGAAACATTTTGACTCATTTTAGAAATTTCTATCTTAATGGTTGCCAAAGTTACACAAGACCTCTTAATAATATTTTTAATCGCTATCTTGGTGACCGTAAGTCCAAAAATCAAAAAGGTGCCAGATATTTGCGATCTGGCGTTCTCGGAGTATTTTGACGCATTTTAGAAATTTCTATATTAATGGGTGCCAAAGTTACACAACACCTATTAATAACATTTTTATCGCTATCTTGGTGACCGTAAGTCCAAAAATCAAGAATGTGTCAGATATGTGCGATCTGGCATTCTCGGAGCATTTTGACGCATTTTAGAAATTTCTATCTTAATGGGTGCCAAAGTTACACAAGACCTCTTAATAATATTTTTAATCGCTATCTTGGTGACCGTAAGTCCAAAAATCAAAAAAGTGTCAGATATATGCGATCTGGCGTTCTCGAAACATTTTGACTCATTTTAGAAATTTCTATCTTAATGGTTGCCAAAGTTACACAAGACCTCTTAATAATATTTTTAATCGCTATCTTGGTGACCGTAAGTCCAAAAATCAAAAAAGTGTCAGATATATGCGATCTGGCGTTCTCGAAACATTTTGACGCATTTTAGAAATTTCTATCTTAATGGGTGCCAAAGTTACACAATACCTCTTAATAATATTTTTAATCGCTATCTTGGTGACCGTAAGTCCAAAAATCAAAAAGGTGCCAGATATGTGCGATCTGGCGTTCTCGGAGCATTTTGACGCATTTTAGAAATTTCTATCTTAATGGGTGCCAAAGTTACACAATACCTCTTAATAATATTTTTAATCGGTATCTTGGTGACCGTAAGTCCAAAAATCAAAAAGGTGCCAGATATGTGCGATCTGGCGTTGTCGGAGCATTTTGACGCATTTTAGAAATTTCTATCGTAATGGGTGCCAAAGTTACACAAGACCTCTTAATAATATTTTTAATCGCTATCTTGGTGACCGTAAGTCCAAAAATCAAAGAGGTGTCAGATATGTGCGATCTGGCGTTCTCGGAGAATTTTGACGCATTTAAGAAATTTCTATCTTAATGGGTACCAAAGTTACACAAGTCCTCTTAATAATATTTTTAATCGCTATCTTGGTGACCGTAAGTCCAAAAATCAAAAAGGTGTCAGATATGTGCGATCTGGCGTTCTCGGAGCATTTTGACGCATTTTAGAAATTTCTATCTTAATGGGTGCCAAAGTTACACAAGACCTCTTAATAATATTTTTAATCGCTATCTTGGTGACCGTAAGTCCAAAAATCAAAAAAGTGTCAGATATATGCGACCTGGCGTTCTCGAAACATTTTGACTCATTTTAGAAATTTCTATCTTAATGGGTGCCAAAGTTACACAAGACCTCTTAATAATATTTTTAATCGCTATCTTGGTGACCGTAAGTCCAAAAATCAAAAAGGTGTCAGATATGTGCGAACTGGCGTTATCGGAGCATTTTGACGCATTTTAGAACTTTATATCTTAATGGGTGCCAAAGTTACACAAAACCTCTTAATAATATTTTTAATCGCTATCTTGGTGACCGTAAGTCCAAAAATCAAAAAAGTGTCAGATATATGCGATCTGGCGTTCTCGAAACAGTTTGACGCATTTTAGAAATTTCTATCTTAATGGGTGCCAAAGTTACACAAGACCTCTTAATAATATTTTTAATCGCTATCTTGGTGACCGTAAGTCCAAAAATCAAAAAAGTGTCAGATATATGCGATCTGGCGTTCTCGAAACATTTTGACGCATTTTAGAAATTTCTATCTTAATGGGTGCCAAAGTTACACAAGACCTCTTAATAATATTTTTATCGCTATCTTGGTGACCGTAAGTCCAAAAATCAAAAAGGTGTCAGATATGTGCGATCTGGCGTTATCGGAGCATTTTGACGCATTTTAGAAATTTCTATCTTAATGGGTGCCAAAGTTACACAAGACCTATTAATAATATTTTTAATCGCTATTTTGGTGACCGTAAGTCCAAAAATCAAAAAGGTGTCAGATATGTGCGATCTGGCGTTATCGGAGCATTTTGACGCATTTTAGAAATTTCTATCTTAATGGGTGCCAAAGTTACACAAGACCTCTTAATAATATTTTTAATCGCTATTTTGGTGACAGTAAGTCCAAAAATCAAAAAGGTGTCCGATATGTGCGATCTGGCGTTCTCGGAGCATTTTGACGCATTTTAGAAATTTCTATCTTAATGGGTGCCAAAGTTACACAAGACCTCTTAATAACATTTTTAATCGCTATCTTGGTGACCGTAAGTCCAAAAATCAAAAAGGTGTCAGATATGTGCGATCTGGCGTTATCGGAGCATTTTGACGCATTTTAGAAATTTCTATCTTAATGGGTGCCAAAGTTACACAAGACCTCTTAATAATATTTTTAATCGCTATCTTGGTGACCGTAAGTCCAAAAATCAAAAAAGTGTCAGATATATGCGATCTGGCGTTCTCGAAACGTTTTGACGCATTTTAGAAATTTCTATCTTAATGGGTGCCAAAGTTACACAAGACCTCTTAATAATATTTTTAATCGCTATCTTGGTGACCGTAAGTCCAAAAATCAAAAAGGTGCCAGATATGTGCGATCTGGCGGTCTCGAAGCATTTTGACGCATTTTAGAAATTTCTATCTTATTGGGTGCCAAAGTTACACAAGGCCACTTAATAATATTTTTAATCACTCTCTTGGTGACCGTAAGTCCAAAAATCAAAATGGTGCCAGATATGTGCCATCTGGCGTTCTCGGAGCATTTTGACGCATTTTAGAAATTTCTATCTTATTGGGTGCCAAAGTTACACAAGGCCACTTAATAATATTTTTAATCACTCTCTTGGTGACCGTAAGTCCAAAAATCAAAAAGGTGCCAGATATTTGCGATCTGGCGTTCTCGGAGCATTTTGACGCATTTTAGAAATTTCTATATTAATGGGTGCCACAGTTACACAACACCTATTAATAACATTTTTATCGCTATCTTGGTGTCCGTAAGTCCAAAAATCAAAAATGTGTCAGATATGTGCGATCTGGCATTCTCGGAGCATTTTGACGCATTTTAGAAATTTCTATCTTAATGGGTGCCAAAGTTACACAAGACCTCTTAATAATATTTTTAATCGCTATCTTGGTGACCGTAAGTCCAAAAATCAAAAAAGTGTCAGATATATGCGACCTGGCGTTCTCGAAACATTTTGACTCATTTTAGAAATTTCTATCTTAATGGGTGCCAAAGTTACACAAGACCTCTTAATAATATTTTTAATCGCTATCTTGGTGACCGTAAGTCCAAAAATCAAAAAGGTGTCAGATATGTGCGAACTGGCGTTATCGGAGCATTTTGACGCATTTTAGAACTTTATATCTTAATGGGTGCCAAAGTTACACAAAACCTCTTAATAATATTTTTAATCGCTATCTTGGTGACCGTAAGTCCAAAAATCAAAAAAGTGTCAGATATATGCGATCTGGCGTTCTCGAAACAGTTTGACGCATTTTAGAAATTTCTATCTTAATGGGTGCCAAAGTTACACAAGACCTCTTAATAATATTTTTAATCGCTATCTTGGTGACCGTAAGTCCAAAAATCAAAAAAGTGTCAGATATATGCGATCTGGCGTTCTCGAAACATTTTGACGCATTTTAGAAATTTCTATCTTAATGGGTGCCAAAGTTACACAAGACCTCTTAATAATATTTTTATCGCTATCTTGGTGACCGTAAGTCCAAAAATCAAAAAGGTGTCAGATATGTGCGATCTGGCGTTATCGGAGCATTTTGACGCATTTTAGAAATTTCTATCTTAATGGGTGCCAAAGTTACACAAGACCTATTAATAATATTTTTAATCGCTATTTTGGTGACCGTAAGTCCAAAAATCAAAAAGGTGTCAGATATGTGCGATCTGGCGTTATCGGAGCATTTTGACGCATTTTAGAAATTTCTATCTTAATGGGTGCCAAAGTTACACAAGACCTCTTAATAATATTTTTAATCGCTATTTTGGTGACAGTAAGTCCAAAAATCAAAAAGGTGTCCGATATGTGCGATCTGGCGTTCTCGGAGCATTTTGACGCATTTTAGAAATTTCTATCTTAATGGGTGCCAAAGTTACACAAGACCTCTTAATAACATTTTTAATCGCTATCTTGGTGACCGTAAGTCCAAAAATCAAAAAGGTGTCAGATATGTGCGATCTGGCGTTATCGGAGCATTTTGACGCATTTTAGAAATTTCTATCTTAATGGGTGCCAAAGTTACACAAGACCTCTTAATAATATTTTTAATCGCTATCTTGGTGACCGTAAGTCCAAAAATCAAAAAAGTGTCAGATATATGCGATCTGGCGTTCTCGAAACGTTTTGACGCATTTTAGAAATTTCTATCTTAATGGGTGCCAAAGTTACACAAGACCTCTTAATAATATTTTTAATCGCTATCTTGGTGACCGTAAGTCCAAAAATCAAAAAGGTGCCAGATATGTGCGATCTGGCGGTCTCGAAGCATTTTGACGCATTTTAGAAATTTCTATCTTATTGGGTGCCAAAGTTACACAAGGCCACTTAATAATATTTTTAATCACTCTCTTGGTGACCGTAAGTCCAAAAATCAAAATGGTGCCAGATATGTGCCATCTGGCGTTCTCGGAGCATTTTGACGCATTTTAGAAATTTCTATCTTATTGGGTGCCAAAGTTACACAAGGCCACTTAATAATATTTTTAATCACTCTCTTGGTGACCGTAAGTCCAAAAATCAAAAAGGTGCCAGATATTTGCGATCTGGCGTTCTCGGAGCATTTTGACGCATTTTAGAAATTTCTATATTAATGGGTGCCACAGTTACACAACACCTATTAATAACATTTTTATCGCTATCTTGGTGTCCGTAAGTCCAAAAATCAAAAATGTGTCAGATATGTGCGATCTGGCATTCTCGGAGCATTTTGACGCATTTTAGAAATTTCTATCTTAATGGGTGCCAAAGTTACACAAGACCTCTTAATAATATTTTTAATCGTTATCTTGGTGACCGTAAGTCCAAAAATCAAAAAGGTGCCAGATATGTGTGATCTGGCGTTCTCGAAGCATTTTGACGCATTTTAGAAATTTCTATCTTAATGGGTGCAAAAGTTACACCAGACCTCTTAATAATATTTTTAATCGCTATCTTGGTGACCGTAAGTCCAAAAATCAAAAAGGTGTCAGATATGTGCGAACTGGCGTTATCGGAGCATTTTGACGCATTTTAGAAATTTCTATCTTAATGGGTGCCAAAGTTACACAAGACCTCTTAATAATATTTTTAATCGCTATCTTGGTGACCGTAAGTCCAAAAATCAAAAAAGTGTCAGATATATGCGATCTAGCGTTCTCGAAACATATTGACGCATTTTAGAAATTTCTATCTTAATGGGTACCAAAGTTACACAAGACCTCTTAATAATATTTTTAATCGCTATCTTGGTGACCGTAAGTCCAAAAATCAAAAAGGTGCCAGATATGTGCGATCTGGCGTTCTCGAAGCATTTTGACGCATTATAGAAATTTCTGTCTTATTGGGTGCCAAAGTTACACAAGGCCACTTAATAATATTTTTAATCGCTCTCTTGGTGACCGTAAGTCCAAAAATCAAAAAGGTGCCTGATATGTGCGATCTGGCGTTCTCGGAGCATTTTGACGCATTTTAGAAATTTCTATATTAATGGGTGCCAAAGTTACACAACACCTATTAATAACATTTTTATCGCTATCTTGGTGACCGTAAGTCCAAAAATCAAAAAGGTGCCAGATATGTGCGATCTGGCGTTCTCGAAGCATTTTGACGCATTTTAGAAATTTCTATCTTAATGGGTGCCAAAGTTACACAAGACCTCTTAATAATATTTTTAATCGCTATCTTGGTGACCGTAAGACCAAAAATCAAAAAAGTGTCAGATATATGCGATCTGGCGTTCTCGAAACATTTTGACGCATTTTAGAAATTTCTATCTTAATGGGTGCCAAAGTTACACAAGACCTCTTAATAAAATTTTTAATCGCTATCTTGGTGACCGTAAGTCCAAAAATCAGAAAGGTGCCAGATATGTGCCATCTGGCGTTCTCGGAGCAGTTTGACGCATTTTAGAAATTTCTATCTTAATGGGTGCCAATGTTACACAAGACCTATTAATAACATTTTTAATCGCTATCTTGGTGACCGTAAGTCCAAAAATCAAAAATGTGTCAGATATGTGCGATCTATCGTTCTCGGAGCATTTTGACGCATTTTAGAAATTTCTATCTTAATGGGTGCCAAAGTTACATAAGACCTCTTAATAATATTTTTAATCGCTATCTTGGTGACCGTAATTCCAAAAATCAAAAAGGTGTGTGATATGTGCTATCTGGCGTTCTCCGAGCATTTTGACGCATTTTAGAAATTTCTATCTTAATGGGTGCCAAAGTTACACAAGACCTCTTAATAATATTTTTAATCGCTATCTTGGTGACCGTAAGTCCAAAAATCAAAAAGGTGTCAGATATGTGCGATCTGGCGTTCTCAGAGCATTTTGACGCATTTTAGAAATTTCTATCTTAATGGGTGCCAAAGTTACACAAGACCTCTTAATAACATTTTTAATCGCTATCTTGGCGACCGTAAGTCCAAAAATCAAAAAGGTGCCAGATATGTGCGATCTGGCGTTCTCGGAGAATTTTGACGCATTTAAGAAATTTCTATCTTAATGGATGCCAAAGTTACACAAGTCCTCTTAATAATATTTTTAATCGCTATCTTGGTGACCGTAAGTCCAAAAATCAAAAAGGTGTCAGATATTTGCGATCTGGCGTTCTCGGAGAATTTTGACGCATTTTAAAAATTTCTATCTGAATGGGTGCCAAAGTTACACAAGACCTCTTAATAATATTTTTAATCGCTATCTTAGTGACCGTAAGTCCAAAAATCAAAAAGGTGTCAGATATTTGCGATCTGGCGTTCTCGGAGAATTTTGACGCATTTTAGAAATTTCTAACTTAATGGGTGCCAAAGTTACACCAGACCTCTTAATAATATTTTTAATCCCTATCTTGGTGACCGTAAGTCCAAGAATCAAAAAGGTGTCAGATATGTGCGATCTGGCGTTATCGGAGCATTTTGACGCATTTTAGAAATTTCTATCTTAATGGGTGCCAAAGTTACACAAGACCTCTTAATAATATTTTTAATCGCTATCTTGGTGACCGTAATTCCAAAAATCAAAAAGGTGTGAGATATGTGCTATCTGGCGTTTTCAGAGCATTTTGACGCATTTTAGAAATTTCTATCTTAATGGGTGCCAAAGTTACACAAGACCTCTTAATAATATTTTTAATCGCTATCTTGGTGACCGTAAGTCCAAAAATCAAAAAGGTGTCAGATATTTGCGATCTGGCGTTCTCGGAGAATTTTGACGCATTTTAAAAATTTCTATCTTAATGGGTGCCAAAGTTACACAAGTTCTCTTAATAATATTTTTAATCGCTATCTTGGTGACCGTAAGTCCAAAAATCAAAAAGGTGTCAGATATTTGCGATCTGGCGTTCTCGGAGAATTTTGACGCATTTTAAAAATTTCTATCTTAATGGGTGCCAAAGTTACACAAGACCTCTTAATAATATTTTTAATCGCTATCTTGGTGACCGTAAGTCCAAAAATCAAAAAGGTGTCAGATATTTGCGATCTGGCGTTCTCGGAGAATTTTGACGCATTTTAAAAATTTCTATCTTAATGGGTGCCAAAGTTACACAAGACCTCTTAATAATATTTTTAATCGCTATCTTGGTGACCGTAAGTCCAAAAATCAAAAAGGTGTCCGATATGTGCGATCTGGCGTTCTAGGAGCATTTTGACGCATTTTAGAAATTTCTAACTTAATGGGTGCCAAAGTTACACCAGACCTCTTAATAATATTTTTAATCGCTATCTTGGTGACCGTAAGTCTAAAAATCAAAAAGGTGTCAGATATGTGCGATCTGGCGTTATCGGAGCATTTTGACGCATTTTAGAAATTTCTATCTTAATGGGTGCCAAAGTTACACAAAACCTCTTAATAATATTTTTAATCGCTATCTTGGTGACCGTAATTCCAAAAATCAAAAAGGTGTGAGATATGTGCTATCTGGCGTTTTCCGAGCATTTTGACGCATTTTAGAAATTTCTATCTTAATGGGTGCCAAAGTTACACAAGACCTCTTAATAATATTTTTAATCGATATCTTTGTGACCGTAAGTCCAAAAATCAAAAAGGTGTCAGATATGTGCGATCTGGCGTTCTCGGAGCATTTTGACGCATTTTAGAAATTTCTATCTTAATGACAAAAGACCTCTTAATAATATTTTTAATCGCTATCTTGGTGACCGTAAGTCCAAAAATCAAAAATGTGTCAGATATGTGCGATCTATCGTTCTCGGAGCATTTTGACGCATTTTAGAAATTTCTATCTTAATGGGTGCCAAAGTTACATAAGACCTCTTAATAATATTTTTAATCGCTATCTTGGTGACCGTAATTCCAAAAATCAAAAAGGTGTGTGATATGTGCTATCTGGCGTTCTCAGAGCATTTTGACGCATTTTAGAAATTTCTATCTTAATGGGTGCCAAAGTTACACAAGACCTCTTAATAATATTTTTAATCGCTATCTTGGTGACCGTAAGTCCAAAAATCAAAAAGGTGTCAGATATGTGCGATCTGGCGTTCTCGGAGCATTTTGACGCATTTTAGAAATTTCTATCTTAATGGGTGCCAAAGTTACACAAGACCTCTTAATAACATTTTTAATCGCTATCTTGGTGACCGTAAGTCCAAAAATCAAAAAGGTGCCAGATATGTGCGATCTGGCGTTCTCGGAGAATTTTGACGCATTTAAGAAATTTCTATCTTAATGGATGCCAAAGTTACACAAGTCCTCTTAATAATATTTTTAATCGCTATCTTGGTGACCGTAAGTCCAAAAATCAAAAAGGTGTCAGATATTTGCGATCTGGCGTTCTCGGAGAATTTTGACGCATTTTAAAAATTTCTATCTGAATGGGTGCCAAAGTTACACAAGACCTCTTAATAATATTTTTAATCGCTATCTTAGTGACCGTAAGTCCAAAAATCAAAAAGGTGTCAGATATTTGCGATCTGGCGTTCTCGGAGAATTTTGACGCATTTTAGAAATTTCTAACTTAATGGGTGCCAAAGTTACACCAGACCTCTTAATAATATTTTTAATCCCTATCTTGGTGACCGTAAGTCCAAAAATCAAAAAGGTGTCAGATATGTGCGATCTGGCGTTATCGGAGCATTTTGACGCATTTTAGAAATTTCTATCTTAATGGGTGCCAAAGTTACACAAGACCTCTTAATAATATTTTTAATCGCTATCTTGGTGACCGTAATTCCAAAAATCAAAAAGGTGTGAGATATGTGCTATCTGGCGTTTTCAGAGCATTTTGACGCATTTTAGAAATTTCTATCTTAATGGGTGCCAAAGTTACACAAGACCTCTTAATAATATTTTTAATCGCTATCTTGGTGACCGTAAGTCCAAAAATCAAAAAGGTGTCAGATATTTGCGATCTGGCGTTCTCGGAGAATTTTGACGCATTTTAAAAATTTCTATCTTAATGGGTGCCAAAGTTACACAAGACCTCTTAATAATATTTTTAATCGCTATCTTGGTGACCGTATGTCCAAAAATCAAAAAGGTGCCAGATATGTGCGATCTGGCGTTCTCGGAGAATTTTGACGCATTTAAGAAATTTCTATCTTAATGGATGCCAAAGTTACACAAGTTCTCTTAATAATATTTTTAATCGCTATCTTGGTGACCGTAAGTCCAAAAATCAAAAAGGTGTCAGATATTTGCGATCTGGCGTTCTCGGAGAATTTTGACGCATTTTAAAAATTTCTATCTTAATGGGTGCCAAAGTTACACAAGACCTCTTAATAATATTTTTAATCGCTATCTTGGTGACCGTAAGTCCAAAAATCAAAAAGGTGTCAGATATTTGCGATCTGGCGTTCTCGGAGAATTTTGACGCATTTTAAAAATTTCTATCTTAATGGGTGCCAAAGTTACACAAGACCTCTTAATAATATTTTTAATCGCTATCTTGGTGACCGTAAGTCCAAAAATCAAAAAGGTGTCCGATATGTGCGATCTGGCGTTCTAGGAGCATTTTGACGCATTTTAGAAATTTCTAACTTAATGGGTGCCAAAGTTACACCAGACCTCTTAATAATATTTTTAATCGCTATCTTGGTGACCGTAAGTCTAAAAATCAAAAAGGTGTCAGATATGTGCGATCTGGCGTTATCGGAGCATTTTGACGCATTTTAGAAATTTCTATCTTAATGGGTGCCAAAGTTACACAAGACCTCTTAATAATATTTTTAATCGCTATCTTGGTGACTGTAATTCCAAAAATCAAAAAGGTGTGAGATATGTGCTATCTGGCGTTTTCCGAGCATTTTGACGCATTTTAGAAATTTCTATCTTAATGGGTGCCAAAGTTACACAAGACCTCTTAATAATATTTTTAATCGCTATCTTTGTGACCGTAAGTCCAAAAATCAAAAAGGTGTCAGATATGTGCGATCTGGCGTTCTCGGAGCATTTTGACGCATTTTAGAAATTTCTATCTTAATGACAAAAGACCTCTTAATAATATTTTTAATCGCTATCTTGGTGACCGTAAGTCCAAAAATCAAAAAGGTGCCATATATGTGCGATCTGGCGTTCTCGAAGCATTTTGACGCATTTTAGAAATTTCTATCTTATTGGGTGCCAAAGTTACACAAGGCCACTTAATAATATTTTTAATCGCTCTCTTGGTGACCGTAAGTCCAAAAATCAAAATGGTGCCAGATATGTGCTATCTAGCGTTCTCGGAGGATTTTGACGCATTTTAGAAATTTCTATCTTAATGGGTGCCAAAGTTAGACAAGACCTCTTAATAATATTTTGAATCGCTATCTTGGTGACCGTAAGTCCAAAAATCAAAAAGGTGCCAGATTTGTGCGATCTGGCGTTCTCGGAGCATTTTGACGCATTTTAGAAATTTCTATATTAATGGGTGCCAAAGTTACACAACACCTATTAATAACATTTTTATCGCTATCTTGGTGACCGTAAGTCCAAAAATCAAAAAGGTGTCAGATATGTGCGATCTGGCATTTTCGGAGCATTTTGACGCATTTTACAAATTTCTATCTTAATGGGTGCCAAAGTTACACAAGACCTCTTAATAATATTTTTAATCGTTATCTTGGTGACCGTAAGTCCAAAAATCAAAAATGTGTCAGATATGTGCGATCTGGCGTTCTCAGAGCATTTTGACGCATTTTAGAAATTTCTATCTTAATGGGTGCCAAAGTTACACAAGACCAATTAATAAGATTTTTAATCGCTATCTTGGTGACCGTAAGTCCAAAAATCAAAAATGTGCCAGATATGTTCGATCTGAGGAGGAGGAGA